>JARKIC010002499.1:0-59429 GCA_029378375.1 Mycena olivaceomarginata
ACCCGCCAGAATGAAAGTTCAGGAATGCAAAAATCAGTTCGACGGTCACGGGTCTCTGCAATCAAGTTGTTTCAATATTGCGCAACGTCAGCGCGGATAGTCACCGCGCGGAGTGCGGAAAATTTTGGGTTTTTAACATGTTAAATACGCGTAATTTATTTGTGGTGTGAATGGCTTACAAGTCACATTGCTGTTTATGGTCTTCGGCCGTTTTGGCGGATGACTGGAAAACACCAAGATCTGGCCCGCCCCCTTCATCCCAAAGTTCAAACAGGCCATTGTCCCTCTGAGGGAACAGCTTGCAGATTGCGCAGATTTTCCTGAGTTTTTCACACCTTTATAACAGACCTCTGGGCCCAAACAAGGCAAACGCGGCTGTCCTTGGGAACGTCTTCGATCGCAAGTGATGCAGAGATCATCATAAGAATCAAATACCAACGGATTCTATTCTGTACCAGGTGGTGTCCAGTTGCATGCAAATCATGAGGGAAAAACTGGACTTGGAAATGAGGACGATATTGTTCATGCAACTATGGCTAGTAAAAAACTATTGAAAGAGAAAGATTCAATCATTAAACGACGATCGAGAGCAGCAGAAAACCACACAAAGCACAGTGATTACTTGAGTCCACGTCCGAGAGGGTTCCGCATGCTCTCTGTACAAGCTTGAAGGAAGAAGCAGAACAGGCACGTAAACGGTATGAAAGATTTTCTCGAAAAAATTCCAGCCAGTCTTGCCCTGGCTGTCATTGCGCCCATATCAGCAATTGTGCTTTGCTTTGATCCTCAAACATTCCTTGAACGATGAGCAAACACGTGCTTTTCTTCTGCTAGGTCGAGAGTTCGAAAGTGGAAGGAAAGAACCACCGATATCCTTACTCTGTACAGGACCTGGAGGGACCAGAAAATCAGTAATTTTCAAGGCTTGGAAAGAGTTATACGATGTCATCGGCCATCCAGAGCGTTTACGGTTGACTGCACCGACCGGCGTTGTTGCAAGCGACATTGGTGGCTGTACGATACATGCAGAAGCAAGTTTACGAGTTTCCCCATCGAATACTACATACTGGACAAGGACAAGCGAAGATTTCTTGATGGTTGTGCATCGTTTTCGGACTGAAGCCAACACTGCGACTTGCCTCCGACCAAGATGCGTGATGCATCGCATGAAGGCCTCCGCTCTCCGGGCGGCGGGCTGCCACCACCACTAGACTTTGTCGACCGTTGTTCGCAGCGCATTCTCTTACCCATTACCGATGCTCTTCTTGAATATCTCCACAGTGCCGTACTTTGCGATAAAAACATTGTGTACATCGTCATAAAGCCGTAGTGCTCTTACCAAATCCTCCCAATCATCCGATCCATCCCAAAACGAAGCCGAGCGCAGGGGATAGATCGAAACTCAGAAAGGGGTCACCGCGATTGGGCTCACTGGACTGACAGTCCAAAAGTTGCTCAATGGTCAGCTTTTTTCATTCTTCTCGCAGTTTGATTGACCGGAACTTACTGAATATACTCAGCATCATCCACCTCGAGCGTCTACGGCGGACAGCGTGTTGCGGAGAGCAGTCCGGCGTTTGTGAACACTCGAAAAGTGCGACAGTTCATTAGCGAGCAGAAGAAGGAAGCCCGAATGGAATGGAATGGGATGGGAAGGTACATCGTCAATTGCTTTCTGAGCTGACATACTTACTGCAGGCGTGCTTTACCACCTCAACACCTGGGAAGCAAAGTTGAGCGTTAATTGATACGGCGATGTCGAAAAATGGCTTCCGGCTCGTTGTCACCATGCATCCGCAAATTGCGATGTTGCTCCACAAGATCCTTGCGCAACATCGACTTTACTTTCAAACTTCTCAAGATTCACGGCATTCTGGCACTAGGACTAGGTGTCGATTTAGCTGATGCCCCGGCTGTTGTCTCCAATAATACCTTGTTCAACGCGCGTCTGGCAGCGGCGACTTCCTTGCCGATGTCTACCACGACTACGGTCTGTTGTGCGCCACATTTACATACAGCAACATCAATGAGAGGGACCAATATAATGCAAAGGACTATTGACCTGGCTTTCCATATGTCAGAGTTCGAGGTGGATCCGAGCACGGCAAATTTCAATAGAATGCAGCCAAAAGTGCAATCCCGGTGATCATCACCTCAAGACCTATGTCATTATTGAGCTATTTCGATCTTCCATACAGGTTCCAATCTCTGGCATAGGACTAAGAAAAAAGATATGTCACTGCACTTCTACTTGCTGCAACAACATAATGTGCGCACTTAATTCCAAAGATAGTTGAAGACAATCCTTGTGATCTCATGACTGTCAAATAAAATATCCAACGCGATAGAACCTCCGGTTCTGTCAAAGCAGCGACTACGTAGACAGGTGACATACTTTGCAATCGAGAAACGGTTCTGTGTCCAGGTTTTAAGATAGCGGTTTTTGGTGACAGAATTCTGAAAATATTCGAGGACACTTTTTAATGTGTAAGGAGGTGTTGTAAATTTTTTCAGCCTATGGGAAGGTGTGTTTAAGTGGAGTGCAATGATTTATATCCGTAGATGGTTGAGGGGAGCATTTCCAGTAAAATACATAGTTACAAAACATCTACACCTGTCCAACGTTGCCCGGGGCTTGTTGCACGAAGCACGCAATAATTACCTCCTTAGTAATGCAAATTTTTCGTTCGGACTAAGAGGAGTATGTCCGCAGCCGCAAAACTTCTGCGCGACTCCATCCTGCTGTTTTGCGGTAAGATATCTTGACGCAACGTCGTAGTGGCAGGGCTATTAGGCTGATATACAGTAGAGTGGGTCATAATGCATAAGGTCCGTTCCCCTGCCAAATTTCAGTGCGGCCAATGCATTATGAGCATTATGCATTAGTAGCATGAGCATTATGCATTAGTAGCATGAGCATTATGCATTAGTAGCACCACTCTATGGTGGTGAGAGGCCATTCGGTGGATCTCCGAGGCCGATGCATTATGAGAAATTTTGGCAGGTATGCATTATGAGGTTATGCATTATGACCCTCACTACTGTAATCAGATACAACCTCGGAAAAGAAAAGAACGGCACTTACACTAGGGCTAATTCGTGTATAGCATTTATGTGGAAGGATTATTCGAGTTTTCCAGCTCTAGACATCCACCAAAACAGATCAAAACTGTGGTTTTGACCAGCCATTTTTGAACATAGTTCTGGGTCGTTTGGAACAATATCTACCCCCCATAATGCAGTACAACACCTGAACTAGAAAACTCGCTACCATAGAACTCGCGCAAGGGCGGCCTTTATCAAATGCAGGCAAAATTTCCGGCGGCTCGCAGTTGCACCTAATTTTCCAGTGATGGTGGAAATGAGTTGAAACAATTCTTACTCCTATAGTGAGGAGTTCTCGCCGGGGACACCGCAGGCGGGACTGCCGCAGTTACGGGGGGAGGAGGACAGGACCCTCCACATTAGATGCCATGCGACCGAGACAAGAATGGCAGATAGTCTCCCCTATTCTGGGAGGACGATGCCTTTGTTTGATTCAAATCTCAGAACGTCACAACCTAAGGTCAGGCTCCAGTTCAATGTAGGCCATCGGCATAGTTCTTCGACCAAAATTGTTGTGTTAAGTTCCAAATCAATTGTTGGCCGGGTGCATCACATTCCGGTGCAATGTTTTCTGATGTTTGCGGAACACCACACACATGGCATTGTCCACATACGTCTAGTCTGTTAATGTGTTGTGTAAGCACTTCCAGAAAATTTCTTGTGTCAGGCGTTTGCAGCGTCACCGACGGGTGACATACAGTCGGATTTTTCATAATGCATAACCTCATAAGGCATACCTGCCAAATTTTCTCATAATGCATCGGATTTTGGATCCACCAAAATGCCTTTCGCCACTGTATAGGTGAGCTCATAGTGCATAAATGCTCATAATGCATAGGAATTGCCAAAATTCAACTCAATTTGGCAGGGAACCAACCTTATGCATTATGAGCCATCCTACTGTACATGTATTTCCACGCTGGCTCACCCACCTCGAGATATGATTATGCGTGCTCAATTTTTTCCCGGTCGGTCGGGAATCAGATCTAGGACTCTCTTATGATGACGATGATGGTGATGATGACTTCGCAGAATTTTTCGGAGCTCCTGAATGGGAGAATGTGAAGGCCAAATAATATCAAAAGGTGTGGGAGAATGAAAAAATGGGAGAAATGCCAAATAAGTGCAAACATTGCCTGACATGCATGTCTTTTTTATTGTTCTTCAGGCAGAAGTGGAATGAGTACATATTTGAGCCGGAATCATGTTTCACCTGTGCAAATGAGTCCCCCGGGACTTCTACAGCAAATTTAACCACCGGCGACTGCTTTTGTGGAATATTGTTTGGAATTCCCAATTCCGGCCCCAACGAGCGTATTTTTTATATTTCCTTCCGGGAAATGACTGCGGATTTTTTGGCTTGAACTATGCCGCACCTGACCGCATGGGTCCTCAAAGGTTTTCAGGAATTTTAGCCACCAGCGACTGATGTTTGGATGTTTATATTAGATGTCTGTTTCTTGCCGTCTGGTTGAATGATCTCGCGACATGACAAATGAAAAAGAACTCGCCGCCATAACCTACAGCAAACCTACAGTATAATCACCGCCGTTACTTCTCTCCCTTCTCTCTCTTTATAAAGTTACGGATGTCCGTCTGGCGCACCCTCATGCCACACAAGCACATAGCCCCATCCTCGGCGTGGCGCTTCACATCTCGAACCTTCCGGCGCTCGTGGTCCCTGCCTTCCGGACCGTCGCACAAGTCCTCAAGCAGGATCCGCAAACAGACGTGCTTAGTCTTGTAACTTAATCGATCTTCGCTGCACAGGAGGACTGATGTACCGATGCAGATGAACGGTTGTAGCGGCCGGCCTGGGCACACCTACACGCGCAAACGCCCCCGGTCGCGCATGGCGACCTCAAAGGCGTACGTTGCGTCACTCGGGTCTCTGTCGAACCTCCAAGTGGTCACACAGGCCCCAAATTGCCTAAAAAAAAATGAAAAAAAAAAGGCAAAAAAGGCAAAAATTTCGGCTCAAATGCCCAAATTTCGAGGGTGTCAAGCAAAAAATTCGGCGGCTGCCGAATGTCGAATAGGTAGAATGGGTCACGTGTCACATCCCCCTGTCGATTTGAACGAAATTGTCCCAGTATTCTGCTGCACTACGTGTACCCAGACCAGCATATTCGTCTCACCCACCGGAAACCGCCATCCTCTCTGACATCGGGATTGCTTCAATCCCGAAGCCCCGGAGTGGGACTTCAAGACCGGCGATGACGCGCGGTGGCTCGCATCGGAAGTATTGTACCCGTTACCCGATTAGGCGTAAACAGGTCTGCCCAGCTCTGTATAGGGACCTTGCCAGAGGGTTAAGTCTAGGAGGGCCTTGAACGCAGTGAGTTATATAAAAATTTAGAAAACCAGAAGAGGAAAAGAAGGAAAGAAAGAAGCCAACGCAGAGTCTGCCGAAGTTCCAGGGTCGGATCTCAGTCTCTCTAGCGGTTTACAGCAAGCTGAAAAAAAAAGAAAAAAAAGCCCCACTCATATACAGAGTCTTCCAAAGTTCTAGGGTCGGATCTCAGTCTCTCTGGTGATTTACAGAGGGATATGGGGAAAAAAATAAAGGGGAAAGCATTGCCACCCTCATATTACAGAGGTTTGTGGCTCCAATATTGAAGAGGAAGGGGTTGGGATGAAGAAAAAAGAGTGGCATGCTTACCCATGGCCAATCCAGATGCGTCAATGCCAAGGAATCCTTAGTCTCTCGTGAACACAACAGGCATCATTTGTCCCAGAAATATAAGACGCAAGTTGAACTTGGCTCATGACCAACAATCTGGTCCTCACAGAGGACAGATCTTTTGTGAGGACGCTGACACGTCCGTAGCGCGTCCAACTCGGCGTCGCCCTCACGCCCGCCGAGAAGCTCAAGGTCATCACGACCCCGCGCGCGACGTTCGTGCGCAAGCTCCAAAACGAGTTCCTCAACAAGAACGATGCGGACCTGGGCGTGATTTTCGGTGCGTTGGCCTCCATACCTTCACCGGACTGCTTCGTTGCCCTCGGCGCGTACCCTGCTCTCGCTGTTCTCTTCCTGTGCGACAAAAAAATCAGATACTTTTCGCCCGCTAAAAGGTAGTAGGAGGACATGATGGCCAATGTACGAATGTACGAGGAGGGGAAATGGAGTGAAAAAAAATGGGGAGGGAATGGGGAGGGGAGACGGGGAAGAGGCGTGCCTTTGCGCTCCATTCTCATTCTCGCGCACCATACCTCGCTCCGCTGGTACCGCTCGCTGACCAGCCGCTTTAAGGTGTCTCGCGCAGACCATTGTATTTCGGACTCGCCAAAGACGACGTCGATGCGAGCCACAGAAAAATGGCTCTCAGTCCCCGCGAAGTTGAACCCCGCCTTCGCCGCATTCATCGAGAAGACATACCGCGTCTACGAGAAGCTCGTTGGCGGATTTATGAATTTTTACATAATTCATACGATTTGGCGGGGCTCAGGAGGCCATTATGCGTTATCAAGCGCAAAATTCCAGGAATGCATATTGCTCAGAATGCATGGGCTTTGAGTGTCCACCGACCTTATACGTTATGAGCCAGTCAAATGTATGTTGTATGCCGGTACCCGGCTGCTAATTAGTTTACAGCCCTTCAACCTCGTACTCCTCCTCCTCGTCATGTTTGAGAGGCCATGAATACGGAGGAAGTTGTGCAGCGCCGCTGCTGCCTCAACCATCAAAGCCTGCTGCCGGTAGCCCGTCGGGATACGAGGACCCTGAATCGCCGCTTGACCACTCCAAATATGCGCTCAATGACGTTACGCAGTTGCGCGTGCCGACCCTAACAGCGATAAATAACGGCTAGCCGGCCACCCAACCAAGTAAACTATGGACGGCGAAACCGGCGGCCGTATGGCTCAAGAAGAATTGATATTGAGTGGAGGCAATATCCTATGTAGTTCGACGGCTGCCTCCTCCTCACGGGCTTCCACGACGGCATGCAGTGAGCAAGGGGGATCCAGCTTGTTATTGCTCCATCAAAACAGAAAGGGGGTAGCGTACGGTGTACCGCAGCCAATAGTAACAGCAATTTATTGATTTACAGAACTTTCTATACAGGGAAAAATTCCAGCAGATTGCAGCAGATTCCGCCCCCCCAGCACAACCCTGCAGATGTCAGCAACTTTGAATCTGCTACAGTGTAGTTCGGAAAAATTCTCAGATCTGCTGTGAGCAGTTTGGTCGATCTCAGAATTTCTCGGCAGATCCCAGCAGGACCGATTCTCACTGGGAGGCCTAAGAGTTAACAATTCAGGAAAGTTTTAAAGTTTTCAGCGGACCAACGAATTCATTCTCATGACGAACATTTAGACAGCCGTGAGAAAATACAAAAGGATTATCATAACGATGAGTCCCACCAAGATCGGACGTGGCTAATTGTTTGCTCATTTGTTGCGAAGTGCCCTGGCTTTCCTTCCAAACTTGTCGTCTCGCTTTTTGATCTGGCTGAGCTCCTTTAGAATGGAGGTCGACTAGAGCGCATGAATCAATCTGATCTGATCCAGACCAGGAACTAACTTACCTTAATGTAGGGGAAAGAAGCAGTTGACGCCGTAGTCGGCACGAGGGAAGACCACCGCTTGCGCAAGATCTCGGACCATGAGCAGTTTGAGCCCCCAAACAGCGTGAGTGAGCGCCATAGCCGCATTGAGCGCCCGAGCCGCGGATGCAACACGCTCGTTGATATGGTGAGCTTAGCGTCAATCGACACCCCAATCCACTTGACCACCGATCCCGTTTATCGCTCGGTTGCGGGATTTCCTCCACAGCCAGTTTCCCCGGGAATATTTGACCGCAGAGGATAGAATTGAGGTGAGTTCAACTTTCAAATTCCTTCTCGAGCGCCGCGCTGTTCTTCAAGTCGAGATCTTCCTCACAATTCCGACATCCATTCACTGCGTTGTCGCCGCAACCCCCCGCATCCCGCTCAATCTCTCCTTTCGGCACTGATCTTCCCGCACCGTCCGGTCAGCGCTCCAAACGGCCGTTGTGCTGCGCAAGCCTCTGGACCTGTGACGACGGGAAACATGGCTGGGAAAGATTTAGGTAATGGCGCATTACCGGCGCGGATGAAAAAAAGCGGGAAACGTGGTTGGGAACGCAAGTAAGGTGAATGCAAACATGCACATACGAAATCAAGACATCTGCTTATTCCAAGAACAGATACTTTTACATAAACCCGGTCACCCGAGCGTGACCCCCGGTAACCAAGCCTCTACCAGCTCTTTTGAGCGTGCCATCTCGGAGGGCGTCGCGTTGATGTCCCACTCTTGGTGTCCAGATGCGAGGCCAATATGAGCATCCATATCAGGCAAATATAGGGCACCTGGATCTTTGTACTCCGACGGGCTGGGTGTTATTATACCGGTGCATTCGCGCACCAACATCAGGTCAGCGTCGATGATTGTCGACGGCCAGATTACATCCTCCCAGAGAGATGCAAGGCGATCCGCATGGTTCCGGATTGTGAGGAGCGCAACGATGATGCGTAGGCGGGCCAGGACACCGTGCCGATCATCTGGAATGTAGGGAGGGAATGGCAGTCGGTCCACGAGCAACGAGTGGTAGCGGTATGTTGATTCGAAGAGGTATGGTATGTGAGCAACGATGAAGACAGTAGCATTGCGGAATAGGATTCCGTATATGCAGTGAGGGATAGACGGTGTGTCAATGGTCGCCGGCAACGCCGCGGGACAGCGCTGAAGCTGATGTCGTGCTACGAGGAGTGCCTCCAAGTGCGGCTGAGTAGCGTGTGCTACCTGTAGCAAGTCTTGGCTCGTAAGACCACTCGGCTCACTCTTGGCTTCTTCAAGTTGAATGCCAATCGCGAGCGCAGGACACGAGAAACACAAGGGCGCAATGCGTGAGCTCCGAATCATGGTCTCAGTGGTGGGTTGCCACTCCGGTACCAAAGCAAATCCGATGTCTAAAGTGGATACGGAACAGAATGGTTCAGGGAAGCGCACTTCCGGATGTCTGTGGGAGCATAAGCACTAGATATTGCAGGCAAAAGAAGATGTAGAACAATTTCAATTGACAGCTGTAATTTCCACCCAGCAAAGAAGCCAGACAGTAGAACGCCCGGGTGGGGTCGTCGTCGCAGAGTAATAAGTCCACCATCGCCGAAATGACACTGGAGTCGGAGTCTTCTGGTGGATTGCGCACTGGAAATCGAGGCCCGATATGATCCCACGACCGATTGGTAAAGTCGACCGCGGGAATCAAGCGTAGTAGGGAAGACATGGGCTGCAAGATGGCCGAAACCAGGGAGAGGGGAAACCATTGCTCCAGATTCACTCGCCGCCAGGGCCTCTCGGGGTCTGGCCCTGGCGGTAAGATGAGATGCTGAGACGCGGACTGTGACGAATATCACAGGTAAAAGTCAAGTTCACATACCGTCCATTCCTCGGGAAATTCTAATCCATCTTTCGGCCTCCAAAATCTCTTCATGTCTTCAATATACGCAAGGATACCCGGGGAGATATGCGGTGAATCTGTGCCAGAGGTTTCGCCAAATGTCCAAGATGCTTGGGAGGCCGGGCGTATACAGTGTGCGCTCGAGAGGAGATTCAAGATATCCTGTTCGTGGGCTGTTGTGGACATTTCAGAATCCAGCGCTGCCACGTCAGCCATGTGTAGGGTCACGTGAGACCTCAAGATCCAAGCCGGGGAGCGGCTTCATCCGAATCACAGCCACATTACGATCTATTGATTACGCTATCCCCTGTATCGAAGCTCGATATATTCCAACCCGCCCCATTCAGATTCTATTATGACGTGGGTATGGCCTCTTTGAGGCGGGAGCTTAACCTTTAGGGAAAATTTGCGGTCATGCAGGCCCCGGGAAGCTCCAACAAGGGGTTGTCCGAAAATTTAGGTTTTGAGATCAAAATTTAGCCATTTCCCTGTCCGAAAGTTGGGTTTTCGAAGTCAAACTTTGGCGACCCTTGTCCGAATTTTGGGTTTTTGAGGGGTCTAGCAAGATTTTCTCGATTAAATCTTGGCCAAATCTATTTTCAGCTGGTCGGCTCTGGGAGGCGAGACGCAACCAACCTGAAGTAGTATTAGAGGTCGCGGGTGCGTTCTTTATGTATAGCAGCAGAAGAAGAATTCGATTTTGACTTGTTTTGCGTGGCATTTTTTTGGCCTCCTTTGAACCCTTGTCCGAAATTGTATTTTTTTGAAACAAAAAACTGGAAAATTTTCGGTGGTGGAGGTTCGCGGGCCTGGTCGTGTTCAATGCCGTAAATCATGTCGTTTTTGATCCTGACCTTCCGGAGTTGACGTTACACCACACACAGTCACAAGCCGCCCACACACCGCCTTCAAATTCTTCTTGGGCTCACTCACCAACGTAGTATACCACGGCTTTCACCTTGACGATACTAAGTTACTCAAGCGGTTCTGGAATTCTGCGAAATATCTGGCTACAATGCATTTTTCATTTTTGGCTTGATGGCGTCTGCTCTTGCCCTCCCGCCTGGCTCCCCATCGCGCAAACTTGTGCCTCACCCTGCGGGGCGTCAAAATGTTTTCTTCCGCCCGGCGGTGGTCCCGAAAGGTATCAGCGGTGTGGAAGTGTCCCTCGACTCCCACGTCGCATCAGACCTTCGCACGATTCCCACGGTTCAAGCAGAATTGTTCAACTGATCCTCATATATTTTGTTTCGCTTTTCCCTTGTCTCTTTACTCTCATTTTCTCACTTACTGACTCAACTCTCTCATTCACATTCCTAGATTTACTCTCCAGCTGCTTGAACATTATCGTACACATTGCACTGGCAAGCCATTTCCTTTTGGACATCAAGACAGTTTTATGCCTCGTTGCAGAATATCTATTTATTGAGCTATCGCACTCTCCTCCACATTCCTTTACTTATTCCTATGATATCGGACACACATTCCTTCCTTTTCCTCCCTACATACAGCGGATGCGACCAGCCAGACTCGAGTCGTCGACTTTCTCGGACTACGCCGGGGATCGAGATGACAGTGGACTGGGCACCCACTTGTCAGCGTTGTGTGCGGGGCAATGTTCTCTCCCTATACCGTCTTTGCGTAGCTCCTGGTTGGTTCGATAGACAGAGGTTTCACTCTAGCTGAGGGTTCCCTCATGGACACTCTATTTATCTATTACGATCGGACACTTTATTCCTATCTGTTTGTACAGTTAGGGGATCTCTCCTTGCTTCCTACCACCACAATGCACCTACTCTTTTGATTATCTTCGTGCCTCTGAACGTTCTCTTTGAGCTGAGTATTCTATTTGATTCTCTCCACATTCTACACTACGCCTAGTCAGATTCATATCCCGGATCATCGCACACTTGCTCCTCGTCTACCCGACCTCTGCCAGCACGACCTAGCCCACTCTGGTCCACCCAGCGACCGACCCCTACTTCTACAGCGGGATGAAGGGGCATCAGCGGTGAGTGGTGTTTTGCGTCGGTGCATTGCAATTGCTAGGAGGGAGGTATGAGGTTATTACTGCATAGAGTACTGCGCCGCTGCGGGAGGGGCGCACCGGGGAGCTGGTGCTCGAATGCAGGGCTAGAACACACCGGGGTGCAGCATTGTGTGGGCAGAACTGGCGGAGAATTCGCCCACGAGAGCGCGCCAACGGGTGGTGGTGTCCAATCGGTTCACGCGTTCCCTTGGTTCAGCGATGCTGAACTCCATGGTCTCTTGACTCCTGCGTCTCCGGCATCATCTGCGCAGATCAAAGCAGCACGCAGCTGTGGCTCGAGCTCGTCACCCGTTAATTGATAGCCAGCTCTCTGCTGGGTATCACGCAGCTCGCGTGAGCGAGTGTAGTGCACGCCGAGCGCAGTGCTGGCGGGCACTCGCTCGGCGATGAGCCTGAGAGCCGCGGTGTATGTGAGAGAGCGGTGCTGAGGGATGCACGACGTGTTTGTAACACTGTGTGAGTGTGGGTACTCGGTGCATAATTTGTGAATAGAAGGTGTCTGGCATGCAATGACTTGTGGTTTTTGCTGCACTCGAGGTGGCTGAGGTCATTGCTCGAGGAGAATGGCATCCTCGACCTCATAATGCCTGTCGCTGCGTCCAGAAAGGCTGAGCATGAGCAATGGATGACGGTGTGAGGATAAAAAATATACCTGTGTACCGCCTGCGACTATTCACCAGTCCTTTGGGTGGGAATAGCATTGGGCGGCAGGCTGTCGCATGCGTCGCGACAACCGCCGCTCCTGCTCGACGAAAAGCATTGTCACGTTCTTGGCGTGGTTTAGAGACGCATGTATCCTCTCCAGGGAATGACCAGCGGGTTTATAAGAACGGGTAACTTGTCTCTAGTTCAGTATCGCAAACTGTAATGCTTCTAATGTAATATTGTGGAAATAGAAAACATTCTAGTCATTCGGCGGCCCCCATAATAATGTCCAAGTCCCATCCTGGCACTTCGAGGTCTCCCTGAACCACCTCCCCATGTTCAGGGCGTGCATCTAAATGCTTTCTAAGGCTGGCTATCTATCGATGGAATTCTGACAATTCTCTCGGAATAGTATTAGTGATCAGGTTTTGAGTTCTTCTTTCCGCTCTCCAGCGTATACTGAGGTGACCAGCTTATGGAGTCGAAATCGTCGGATGCTGGACGAATTTGTCCGTTGTGCAAGAAAGTTTTACATAAACTCTAATGCTCCCCCACAAAAAGTTGACCCTGAGAGAGAGCCTGTTCATTTGTCGCACTAAGATCCGAGTTTCTTTTGCTGAAGTACCCAACAACGAATCGGGAGAAAAGAAATGGTCCGCTAAGCGGCGCAATGAGATGCTTGCGCAAGGCCTTTGCTTTACCTGTGAACAGCCAGGTCATTTGGCTCGCAATTGCCCGACGACAACAACTATGAAGTCTGCATTGAGAGGGAAACCACCGGGTTAAGTTTTCCAGATCATCATGAAATGCCCACTATCTGGATAGTGGGTCCTAAAGCGCCCTAATCTGGCAGACGCCCCGCCAAAATTTGGCATCATGAGCGCTAACATGAGCAAAGTCCAAAATTTTTGTCTGCCCGAAACGCCAGTGATCATGATGCCGTTTCCAAGTCTAGTGACGTGTTTGATGGTCGGTTTTGTTGATCCGAGGAGACTGCTGCTTCGGAGATTCAAGCAAGCAACACTTCTTTTTTACAGTTTAAAACCCTCCTCCCAAGAGCTCTGAAGTCTAAAATGCTGGGTCCCGGCTGACTCCATTCTCAATGTCTTCCAGCTCTGATGACTTAAATTAGAATCCCCCATAAGTTGTCGAACGTTAGAGGATTACTTTGCCAAAGGTGCCGAAGCGTGTTTGGAGCTCAAACACAGGCACAGCTCTGATTTCGACTGCGCGGTTATGATCCAACCTCAGATATTGATGTTCAAGTGTGTGGGTCAATTGGGCGACTTACCCCTGTCCCCAGACAGAGACATGGACAGGACCAAGAGAACGGCCTGGCGTCAAAAATATATTATATATTTATGTGGCTCTGCTCTGCAAAATGCGATAAGGTCTGCTTTATTTAAGGCAAATAATATCAACCGTGTGGGCAAGCTACATCCTGAGTTTTGGAAGAAAGAAAGAACACAGACTTTACTCTCGAGTAATATTTTGCCTTGTTGATTGGTCTGGCCTATGGTGTTAAAATATATTACATCTTTGCGTCTTTGCACCACCGCAGAACGCAGAAGGCGATGAGGTCTATGAGGTCTGTTTTATTTGAGGCAGCTAATCTTCACTGTGCGAGCAAGATACATCCCAGGTTTCAGAAGAAAGAACACGGAGTTTACTCTGGAGCAATATCAGTATTTTGCTTCATCAATCAATTGGCCTACCTGCGGTGTGTTAAAAAAGATATTTCAATGCAATGAAGTCCGTTTTATTCAAGGGCCAATATTGGGGATGCCTAATTTGAGGTTCGTAAGATTAAGATGCCATATACCGGGATAAAAATGGTTGCGGTTGGTCTGTACTCAGCGTCGAAATAGCCTCAATCTGGAAACAATTTTCTTCTGATCCAAACATGTGACAGGAAGCTTAAATGTGCTACAGGGAAGCTTGAGAGTGCTACACGGAAGATTATAGAATCCCCCTGCTTTTCTATCATGACAATGACACCGGACTTGCTCAGTTAAATCTTGAAAACACCTTAGACACCCATTTAACACATCATAGACACACCTTAAACCCCAGAGCTCTAGAAAAAATGTCCACAATGTTGAATAGACCTCACTGATGATATCTGTCTGACATTCAGATCCTGAATTACAACCCCCCCATAAGTTGGGGCCTATTGAATGCAACTGATAAGGAAGCTCGGATCGGAGTTTGAATTACAAGAGATTTCCGGATACAAGGATACAAAACATGTTCAACAAAGTGATACATGGTACATGCCCTTGCAAATTAGATTTGGAGTCTGAAGATGATGAGATAGTGGGCTTTGCCGCGAAGCGCGCTACCAGGAGTTATCGATGGAAAGTAACCCCGAAATTTTATTTGGGGTCATTTGGCCAAGAAATGACCCCAAGCAGACTATTGCTGTTGCCAGTGGCGAAGTTAATCTCCTTGGCTCGTTAATCAAGGCTGCACCAAGTAACGTCCCGGTGGAGACCGGGTGCCACGTGTCACGTCGGGCTCTGACATCCCCCTCCATCACAAACCAGGTCATTGAAGATCGAGGGACAAAAGGTAACGGCGGGTTGGATAGGATGAGTGAGGGAAACAAGAGAATGAGAGGGCGGTGAAACTTGAGCGACATATTGGCAAGGACCCAACAAGGACCCGATGGGTGTTCCAGGCTCGGATCGTGCCGACATGTAGCGACCCTGAACGGCTGGAGACGAGCCAGAGACTGACCACGATTTAGGGGTTATTATTGTTAAAGTTAGCCGTCCAGCCCAGATGCCACCAGACCGAATCCCGAACACAAGGAATGTTGTTTGTCGCCGTAGTACAAAGTCCAGTATAAACGAGTGTCAAACGGGTGAAGGAAATCTTCCCCGCCACCTGTCAACTATATAGCAGCCCCAATCCGGGCTGTTCCGATCCCCACCCGCACCTTGCCGCGCGTATCCCCACATATCCAAAACCCCATTCGCTAACAATTATTTCTGATGATTGTCAGACTGACCCTGCAGTCACGGATGCTCTGTCGTCAAAAATGGCATCCATTGCGGAGGTATGACAAATACCAGGTTGCATCAGAACTATGTGGCGCTTTCCAACATTTTCCAACATGTTTTGAAAGTGAAACTAGAGGTCAACCCGGACAGTCACAGTGCGATGTAGTTCAACTGGTGAGGGGATTTTGCACCAAGGGTATCGGCGTCAAATCTTGTAGTTAAGCTGGGTTCGAGTTCGCTGATGCTGGCGCACCTCTCAACATGCTATGTGAGGAAGTCGTTTGTACATACGATTGTCGATCGGGCTTTGCTGTGTTTGCCCGCATCACTTGGATTCGACAAAATTCATCAATGCGGGGTTGAACCATGGAAGGCAAACGGAAGGGCAAGCAGAGCGGCATATGACTCCATTGAGAGGCTGATCCAACTGCATCCGGGCCCACCTCTCACACACCGGGGGCAAAAACCGAGGCATATGAAAACCATATGTGTTAAACGCATATGGTTCGCATATTGCCGGATCGTGGGACAAAGGTGTGTGACACCTTTGTTGCACCTTTGTTTTTTCTCTTTGTGTCGCCCCAAAAAAACAAAGGTGCTACAAAAGTGTCACACACCTTTGTCCCACGATCCGGCAATATGCAAACCATATGCGTTTAACGCATATGGTTTCCATATGCCTCGGTTTTTGCCCCCAGTGGCAGTCCAAATCAACGCAGATCCTTGGCTGTCATTTCATCGCCCCTGAGAATCAACCGCAGAAGTCGGCATGACGCGTTTGAGACACAAATCCCTGCTTTTTGGTTGGCGACCCAGCACGCAGAAAGTAATATACGATATCGCAACCGAGAAGCCCGAGATGACCGAGATTCCCGGTCCACCCGATATTTCGCCGAGCAGGATTCTTACCCTTCCCGTTCCACATCGGTTGAACCAGGATTCAATTCAAGTGTCCCAAAAGTCTTAAATGGATGTTTACAGCACATTTCCGGCACGATTGAATGATCCACAACCATCAATGAGTGTCGGTTGAACCATTGAAAATGCGATAAAAATGCGGAGGTTGCACTATTCTTGAGGGCTAAACAATCCCGAGTACTCCTGTTCCACGAGCAGTTGGCGCCAAATTGAGTAAGTAGTTGGACTTCTATTTTCCTTGATTCCCCATTCAAATCTGTTCAGGGCTCACAAAGCGTACTAATTGAGGTAGCGCGAATCACCTGTTTCATGTTGATCAGACCGTGTCATGCCATCGACCCTGTCTGCCCCGCCTCTTTGTTTCTGCTTCCCACCATCTGCTGGCCGTCTTCCTGTGTTCGTTTACCACCATGCATGGCAGCATTCCAGAGTGATTGAGGTCGAGGACACTATCAACCAATTCCACCCTCTTGAGGACTCAACTGCTCACCCCGGAGGACCAACTACCCCTGCTTCTCCGTGTGACGGATCTCTTGGAAGAGATCAACATTGACGCCGGATGCTACTCTTGGGCCCTGAGTGTATTCAGTAGCAAGGTGACTTATTGCAGCAAGCTTGAAACGAAAAGGTGATATTGTATTTGTCTTCAGTTCGACAGGAATAACCATTGCACAGTGTGATTTTCCAATTCTCCGCTGTGCGGTGCCATCATGCTGTGGAGGGGTCGTATGGCCGACGTGTGGAAATCTATCCGCACATTGGTTTCGATTTTACAGTGCCATGCCCCTATTTTACATTACAGCATTTGTTTGACATGTAAATATTGCCAGATCATCGAATTTCAGACTCGTACCACGATCTACGCAGCCAGTGCAGGGCTCTCACCCAGAGGTACCACCGAGGGACCTCGCCCCCTACTCTCGTAGCGCCGCCAGTGGGCTGTTTAGCCACCCAAACCCCCAAATCTGCCTCAAACAACCACACCTTCTTCACACGACATTTACGCACTTTCCTACTCTGTTTTCGAGTCGTTTTCGTACCCTACGCCTCGGGACCTTAATCTCAATTCATCCCCCATCGTTCGCTCTACCGCTACCCGGATCACCGACCCAAATCTGAACCTACGCGCCGGGACTTCTACCCTTCCACAACGCATCGATAGTGTCTAGTTCAACGGATACAGCTTAGCACCTCCAAATCTTTCGTGGCTGACCGGTTCTGTGTAAATCCCCACCACGTATGCCCCTTTCTTTGCTTGCACCTGAATTGCGTACCGGACCCACCCATTTCTCGCATGCAGGATCCCGACCTGTGGTCAAGATAACATACTCAGTTCAACTAAAGACATTCACGCGCGCAATCCGTATCAAGAAGTCTTTCTCATCCTTCCCGCATACTCAAATCCAATTCACATCCTGAATTGACTCGCATTTGGACCCCCTCAATACACCTTATCCTCCCCAATCTCCAACCTGTTGTGAAATACTGCTATCGCTTCTAATCCGGAGTGAACTCCTATCACGTTGGTCCCTTAAATCGGCCGGCTTGCTTGAATCTTCGCCTTTTGGGTTTGATCAGAGACTTGCTTTATCAGTTTATCATATGAACAGCTGTTTAACAGAACAGCTGGATGAGCTCGCTTCAAGGAGGTATCGGAGTGATGCTTCTCAGGCAAGTCGGTAATCCACGCTCAACCCCAGTGAAAAGTCGGTGGAATGTATTGTGATCAGATGAGATTAAATGTCGAGCTGGATCATCCAAAGTGATCATTCGAGATAAGTTGCGAGCATCCCTCAATTCATCTCTTTTTATCACTCCCGTTGCAACAAGGGGCCTGTCTTTTGCGCACTGCCGGTGCTCTGAGTCAGCGCACGGTGAGACATACATCATGCTGTTGTCATGCATGTCATAGGATGACTTGGGCATTGCAGTGTGACATCTGCCAGCATTCTTTTCGCCCACCACCACCCTCTTCCCTTTCCCTCCCGCTGCGACCTTCTCCCTCCCTGGCCGCTCCCCAGATGGCCACCGTGCGACCGTGGCTCGAGACCTACCCCAACCCCTTCTCCTTCCTCGCTCTCGCATTGCCGACAGGGTTCCCTCATCGCCATAAGTACCACTCCGTCGTCCGCTCTCTCCTTCACCCCGCCACCACCCTCCGCCCTCCGCCCTTCGCCCGAACACAAGTCCTCTGTTCTTCTAGGTCTTTGTCGCCCGTCATGTGAATCTCCACCGCATCCCTGCGCCACTACTCGCCGTCCAGCCTGCGCAAACTGCGAGCACCCAACCCAGTTCTACCCCGCCCACCGTCCTGCTTGTACCACCTCCGCCCATACCGACACCCGTGTTACCAGTGCGTGAGCTTGAGGCGCAGGAGGATCTTTTGTGAGTCGTTTGGATACTGCGGAGCTTGTCTAACATGTGTACAGTGCCAATGTTGTGGTACGACCCCGCTTCCGCCGCCGTCTTCTTCGCTGCCGTCTCCTCCGCCCCCGCCTCCTCTGCCTGCCCCACCTGCTGGAGGACCGTCTACGGCGCCATCTCCCCCTCCATTGGCGCCAGCCGGAGGATGAGATGCTGTACCACCTCCCACGTCATCAGCGTCGAAGAGCAAGGCGTACAGACCCATCCCAACACACTTTACACCACGGTATGTGCTGTATATTGAATGCTCCGTTCCTACCTAATCTGGATATCATTTCATTCATGCTAGGCATATGAAACTTACTCGAAGGAGCTGGTACGTTTTTTTCCCCCTCTATCCGAGCTATTTCTCATATCTATATAGAAGAACAGTGTGCCGAAGCCCAAGTGCATACCGTCTACTCAAGTCATCTATCAGTGCCTCATCGAAATCTTGGCGGATACTACTCCGTAGGTGTGCG
Source organism: Mycena olivaceomarginata (assembly GCA_029378375.1). Classification (NCBI taxonomy): domain Eukaryota; kingdom Fungi; phylum Basidiomycota; class Agaricomycetes; order Agaricales; family Mycenaceae; genus Mycena; species Mycena olivaceomarginata. The sequence continues at coordinate 19,036 of JARKIC010002499.1, forward strand.
GCGAAGTGTAGTGCATGGGAATACGGGATGATTTTGTATAGTAGTAGTAGTAGTTTTAATACATCTCGCTTTTTCTCAAATAATTCCGATCTGTGAACGTAATCCATATTCAATCAATGCCGTTTCATCCCAATCCACTCTGCGGTATGCATCTATCCAAGTCATCAAATGAGAAGAAATGAGACCCACTCCACCTAATCTCAATACATCTCACTGATTAACGGCAATTTGAGACAGTTTTGCGATAAGACGAGTTTAACTGAGAATATTTGTCTAGACCTCATTTCTTCACTCTAGATATCATTTAGTCCCACCGACTTTTCACTGGGGCTCAACCTTGAAGGTGAACTGTTTAACAGAATACCTGTTTAACATAGCACAACTTCGTTTAATACCGAGCTAAATCAGCAAGGTGAAGTGTAGGCACAGCCTGCAGGCGGGACATCCTGTGTGGACTTTGAAGTGATTAATCAATCAAAGATTAAATTGGATCATGTGTTGAGACGGGAGTTGTTTAATCAAACTTCATATAGATTCTTTGATGCGCGCAGGGTCAGGCGGGTGAGCACACATACGGCGCGGCGCTGCAAGTCGCTGCGGTATACATGCATCAGCGGGAGAGGGAGGGCAGGTACGCGTCGGCCCTTCTCATCTTCGCCCCGTCGTCGTGGTCGGCGAGGAGGAGTGCGCGGTGGAGGTGTAGGGGAGCGTACGGGAATACGAGTACGCGTGCGGCACGGTGCTCCAGCACGAGTACGGGGGTACGCGTATGCCGCGGCGCAGCGTTCCAGCAGGCGACGGTGTATAGTACTAGCAGGAGGGGGAAGGGGAGGCCAGTACACGCCGGCCCTCCTCCCTCTCTGCGGGCCCGTCGTCTAGGTTGTCGATGTTGGGGTGGAGGAGTGCGCGGTGAACTGCGCACGGAGGCGGGCAGGTGGAGCGGTAGGCGTTGTGCGACATCGTGGTGAAGATGCGGACTCGTTCGAGAAAGCACTGGCAGGCGGTGGGAGGGGAGTATGAAGAGTGGGTGCGCGGATACAGGTACGTTTATCCCAATCGGTGTGAAGTCATGCTCATTGGCGTTTGTTTTATTTCAAAAGGCTATGGTACGACGCGAGGCGCGGCCGAACCACGCAGTGTGGTTATCCGCCATGACCTCGCCCTCGCTTAAATCGGTCAAGGGCGCCGCTCATTCGCGATACTGCACACACATGCACCTCCCCCGCAATCGTCTCGGTCTCAGCCTCGCACTCCACACCCCGCCCCGCGTACAGCCAGCCCTTCTCGAGGCGCAAGGCCGCATCGATCTTTCCCGCTTCGCTCGTCACATCCGTATTCATATTGGGATTGGGAATAGGATTGGGATTCGCCGGACGCGGCATCGGACGCAGGCTCGGGCGGGGAGGACGGGGGGACGGGAGGAGTGTACTCCGTTGACATCCTTTCCTCACATCCCATCCCATTCGCACCCGCATCCGCACTCGCACTCGCGATCGCGCTCCCCCGCCATCCCCGGCGATCCCAGTATACAGGAATGGACCCCGCGGAATTGTGAATGGGATGGAGGCTCTGCGCCGCCTGGCATGACCGTTGCGACTCGCTCCATCCTCCTCTGAGTGGAGAATCGTGTGCGTCGCTGGGATGACAGAGAGGAAGACACGAAGGGATGGCGGGATACACGATGGCCGCGCGCGATCTCCTACTTTTGAGCCACTGCAACCTTATATGCGACGTACCTTTCTTTTTCCTGTATCTCCGCTACTTTACATCTCATCGCTGCTGAGCCACTTCAATGCAAGCTCTGAAGTCCTCTTGCACGCGTCGGCGAGCCATCTTCGATTTCCTTTTTGGAACGAGAGATATTTTCTCACTGTTGTTTGCATCCTGCCTCGTTTTGAGACTAATGGTTACTTGGGCTGGATCTTAGAATGATATTCCGCCCCCTCGTTGCCCGCGCCGATTTTTAATTCGCTTCAATCCCTCTCTCCTTTCCATGTCGACATTTGTTGACTGCGCCGTCTTTGCAATTGCCTGTTCTTCCGACTACTGGCGGCTGGAGGCCAATAGATGACTACTCTGGCGCCGTTTAAGTAATGCTATCCTCGGTGTTCTGCTAATCGCTCGTAATCTTTCCTACATCGTCCTGATGGTTTCCCCGCTTATGGCTCATCTCCCGTCTAATGTGTTTCTTACCTAACCAGTCTTGTCTACACACCGTCCGCTGCCGTCTGTCTCCGCTGGTTTTTCAGTTCCGCCACTAGCATTCCTGTTTATCACATGTACAAACATCATTTCTCCTTCTCCACTTCCATCACGATTTGTCTCGGCGACCCGGTCTTTTCGCCTCACTGCCCCGGACCTTCTCAAACAGGATCTTGCAAATTAGTGTTCCAGAAGCCGAACATCCTTGAAGTTGGCACTGCGGCACTAATGCTTGAAGTTCGCCTGATTGTGGTTGACGGGTTGATTATGAATCTTGTACTGCGGAGCTTGCCATATCAGGGCCAGAAAACCTTCGACGGATTGCAATTCCTCCTCTAGCTTCACTTTGCCGTCATAGTCTTGGGGGTTCTCTCTCGTTGGAGCTCCTTTGAGTTTTTCAACATGCACGCCAGGAGGCTCAACTCATAATAACCCAGAGTCAACCTTCCTTTCCTACTCTCAACTTTGGGGGCCGCCTTGGTTTATTATCTCTTGAGTCTGGAACCGGGCCACCTCACGTTTTGCTCCATTACGATGATCATATCGCTCATACTCAGCTTGCTTTCTGTTTTGTTGGTTGTACTGCATGAAGCTCCAGTACCCAATGAAGGTCGAACGGTCTTTCACGAGTGAGCGCAAGGGCCAATGATGTGACATTTTGTGACTTTGGAGACCTTTCCCTCCACAACGTAAAAACAGCGTCCCGGAAAAAATTCTGAAGAGATTCGGCGCGGGTGGAGGGCTGGCACGGATGCATCTCACACATCTCATTTCAAACCGCTGTCTGCTGACTTGCCCTCACTGCCAGATTTGGAAGTAAGGCCGAAACCCAGTAGAGGCTGAAGTACCACTCAATAGTCAAATCCCTCTTCATTGAACCATCTAGGAATTATACAGCCTATATAATGTTGGTTCCGGATGTTCTAATACATACATTGAGGAAAACTAGGAAATATGAAGTTCACTGACTTGTCCGAAAAATCCGATGCTTTGATCCAACCAACCAGAGACGAGACACGTGACTGCCACGCGAGTTGATCAATGTGCCAGATCCAGAGATCTGCCCGCCTCTTGACCGGAAGTGAAATGGGATGGAACGCACATATCGATAAGGGCGCCACCATAACCGGAAGCCGCGAGTCTGCCAGAGCAGTGCTGGGAGCTCGTTGCTCGATACCACGGGATTATTGTCGAAGACGAGTGGCTGGTACACATCACCGTCGTAGTCCTCATGGCCGTGGAAGAGAGCCGGGGGCGAGTGCAGCGGTCGCAGGGACCGAGACGGGAATACATGTACGGGCGGGGAGGTGGGGTACATGTGGAGCTAGATTTGATCGGAGTCCGATCAATGGCGGAGATTCAGACGGCGTTATTGACGGTACGGCCGCCGATCCGGTTGAAAGGGGATTTGTTGGCACCTCCTCGTCTCACAGGTTGGACTGCATTTCCAACAAGAGTACAGTATAGTAGGGTTCCTTGGATACCCACTTTGATGTTTCTGATGCCAAGTCCGCAATGCAAAGAAATTAAATCTGGATTTAAGTTTGTACATACTAGAACTTATAGTGAGCTATACTGCCTCGAAATTTCACAATTTAAGTGTGTAGAATGTAGCCAGATAAAAAAATTGATCTCAACGGCCGAACAGTCACACATCGGGTTCCTTGGATAGTGTGATGTCACACATCATCATTCTGCCCCATCGGCTCCTGTGGGTTGACTTTTGGCGGCTATTCCGGTAGCAGTCGGATTCAGGGCGGGATAGGTCGGATTTGCGCGGGAGACCGGACAGCGGCGCGGCTGGGCGCGGACAGAAGAAGGACGATCACTTGTCAACAAATGTATCACGTGCCCACAAAGGTGTCAATGGACAATCAACGAGAAGGAAAGTGATTGATGCCCTGATTAGGCAATGAATTAGACCAAACGATCTTCTCTTCCAGCACCGACGCGTCTATGCGCTTGAAATTAATTCAGAACACAAGGCTTCGATATAGGATGTATTTCGTAACAAAATTTTAACCTGGGATGACGCTCGGGAGTTTTAAAAAAAATAATACCCAAGGATGTCTCACTATCCAAGGAACCCTACTATACTGTACCCCAGTTCATTGCCCGCATTCCCCGATTTTTCTTTTCTATCTTTGAATCGGAGCTCAAGATTGATGGAATGTTCGCTGTCAGTGCGAGATGAAAGCTTGCTGTCATTGCAGAAGCACCACTGTCAATCCAAGTTTGGCACCCACGTAATTACTGCACCCGAACAATATAGCGACCACGCAACATCCTCAAGTCCTCACTCTGGGCACCGCAGCTACTACCCGCCAGCTCATCAACCCTGAGCTACAGAATCAACTGATCTACATTTTGAGCGGGACTGCAGCAGTTCATTCGGGAGCCTGATATGGAAGCGTCGCTGTCAGCTGGCTGTCATCGTCCAAGCGCCACATCAATCTCAGTTCGACGTTCATGTAAGTACAGCACGGGAACAACGCGGCCAACCAATTCCCCGGATCTCCTGTCACAGCCTTCTGCCTAATTAAAGCCACAACGTGGCCCACGTGTGTTTCTGCGACCCTTCCTCTTATACTTGTCTTTGCCCCAATACATTCTCCGTGCTACCACTCCCAAGTCTATTGCAGCACTACATCCTCTTGGTCAGTTCTATCTGTTATGCGAACTTGGATGCTGGCTGATACGGTGCTGTTCTTCATACATAAGATCCACACTTGCACAGAATGGAAATGCCTCACCAATGCGACCTTACCATCTACGGTGCGAGAGGATCCATTAGGACACCAACATAAGTATTTATATTACCCAGGAGGCACAGGTGGTGAGGGTGGACAGGGTGATGGACAGGGAAAGGGCGGTAGTGGAGGTGCTGGGTATGGTCCCAATGTAAATGCTGGAACTGGAACCATGCATGTCCACTACCATGGGGAAGCAGAAAATCGAGACCTCGTCCTCAATTGGCTTTCACCTATCAATTTCTTTCTAAGACAGGCAGATATTTCACAGGTGCGGGAGAAGGGGACTGGTGGATGGCTGCTTGCACATCCTCTCTTTAAAAAATGGGAATCTGGTTCTGGAAGCACCCTTTGGTGCCGTGGAATTTGTATGTAATTCATCACACTCATAGCTTCTAGACTAACCAAGCTGAAATTTCCAGCTGGTGCTGGGAAAACAGTCCTTGCGTGCATCCATTCTCCACATTATGTGGCCATCACTAATCATGACAATCTTAGATCAATGGTTGTGGATCATCTCAGTGCTGCATTCAGAAACAACAAGGATATTGGTGTAGCTTTCATTTATTTGAACCACAAGGAAGCCGACCAGCAACCACCATCCAAACTTCTGGCAGGTCTCTGGAGACAGCTTGTACTTGGCAGGGACACCGGGTCCATTGCAGAAAATTTGTACAAGCAGCACCAGGAGAAGGGCACTGAACCATCTATGGAAGAAGTTGTCAACGTGCTCAAGTCTAGCATCACTGAGTTTTCACAGGTCTTCATCATTGTTGATGCAATCAATGAATACCCTGAGTTTCAATGGGGAATTTTATTCCAACAACTGGCTGCAATGGGGAGCAGTGTGTATTTGATGATCACTTCACGGCCAAATATTTCTCCAGATTCCTCCCCCCTTCTCAATCTTGAAACGCTAGATATTCAGGCAGCACCAGAGGATATCCAAGCATACATCAATGCACAGATCAAGCTGTCTCCACGCCTGTCAAAGCACATTCAGAAGGAACCTGTATTACGAGAGGAAATTCTTAAAAAAATTATTGACACTGTGGATGGAATGTGAGTGGTGATGATTTGTTGTTTGAAGCAACTGAAACAAATTTTAACCAGGTTTCTTCTGGCCAAGCTTCACATTGATTCCCTGAGCACGAAGAATACAATCTGGGCAGTTCAAGAAGCTCTGAATGCCCTTCCAGAGGATCTTTATGGCAGCTATGAGATTGCAATACAGCGAATTGATGCCCAGAGCAAGGAAGATAGAAAGACAGCTCGCTCAACCATTACTTGGGTTGCAAATGCAAAGAGGCTATTAACAATCAAAGAATTACAAGTTGCTCTTGCTGTTGAACCAGGCATGCGACAGTTGAATTAGAGGAATTTTATGGACATTGATATTATTCTCTCTGTCTGCGCTGGGCTTGTCATTGTGGACAGAGAATCTTCTGTGGTGCGACTTGTTCACTACACCACACAGGAATATCTGGACAGCATTCAGGCCCAGAAATTCCCAGATGCACAAACAGAGATCACATGCACTCTGTTGACATATCTTGCTTTCAATGAATCTCTGGACACAGCCTCAGATGCAGCCTCTCTCATTGAGTATTCTCAATATTGCCTTGCACATGCCCCTGGACAGCCAGAAGTTCAACTCAGAGAAATGCTTCTACAGTTTCTCAGACAGGCTTTTCAATGGAGGAAAAGAATGACTCAGGGAGACCCTTGGAGGCAGAAATGGAACTCCTTGCCTTGGAATTATTCAGATTGGCCACCACAACCCTCTGCATTGTGGATTTCAACAGCTGCAAACCTTGTGGAAACTGCAAGATTTCTGCTGGAGGGGGCAGAGCCTAGCCTCTCAAAACCCTTCACACAGTGGATTGCAACAGCTGTAAATGCTGTAAAGCCTGCAAATCTACTGAAGGGGACACAGTTGCCACAGTATTCATATGCCCTAGAGATCATTGTAGCATCATACTATGGCCACTACCAAATGGTTCAGTTGCTTGTCAAGAATGGCGCCAATGTGAAAGCTAAAGGTGAGGACCTTTGTCTTATGGGGATTCACCTACAGTATACTTCCAGGTGGTGAGTATGGTACAGCACTCGAAGCAGCAGTGCTCAGCGGAAAGCTGGAAATTGTCCAGCTGCTACTTGACGGTGGAGCCTTTGTGAATGCTCAAGGTGAAGACTTTTGCAATTGTCATGAGCCCAGGCTATATCCTAGGAGCATTACAATAGTAACCTCAGAATCATACTTGTAGGTGGCAGGTACAGGTGAGCGCTTTGGGCAGCATTTTTCCGTGGAAATTTGGACATTGTTAAGTTGCTGGTGGACCGTGGAGCCAACCTGAATTCAGATGGTAAGAATCCTCCCTTATGAGAAACCACTACTGAGACAGTGTTTATGGAACAGCACTCACACTAGCATCACTTCTGGGACAGATAGGAATTGTTGAATTGCTTCTTCAGCAGAAAGTAGACATGAACAATTGAGGTGGGCATTTTTCCATTGTGAGGATTGACCACTGAAATGAGATTGGAAGGTGGTTTCTATGGTACTGCGCTGCAGGCGGATTTTCAATCCCAGAAATCATGATCAACTACTAAAAATGATATTAACAGGGGAAATATATGGGACCCCGGTCCAAGCAGCGGCTCTAACTGGTCATTTGGCAGTTGTCAAGCTGCTTCTTTCTAGAGGAGCTGATGCAAATGCTGGAGGTAAATGTTTTGCCTTGACATTACTAAGCACCAACATGGTATTCAAAGGTAGCCAGTATGGGACCGCACTCCAGGCAGCATTATATACAGGACAGGTGGATATTGCAAAGTTGCTCCTTAAGTGGAATGTGAATGTGAACACTAAAGGTGAATTTTTGCTTTTGCAATGATACATCACTTTAATTAGTATGGCAAGGAGATCAGCCAACACCGCTTCAAGCAGCGTTATATGGTGGACATATTTCCATTGCATTGTTGCTTCTCAGCAGGAATGCCGATGTGAATGCTAAAGGTGAATTTTTCTTTTTCTTTTTCCAGCAAAAATTATCAATCAAGTTAAATTCTCAGATGGTCATTATCCAACAGCGCTGCAGGCAGCTTTATATGGGGGGCATAGGGACATTGCTCACTTGCTTCTTGACAAGGGGGCTGATGTGAACACACAAGGTGAGGTGGGGTATTTTTATGAGGATTTACTATTCAAGTGGTATTCAAAGTTGGTGGTTTCCCGACAGCACTGCAGGCAGCAGTCTATGGGGGATATCTAGACATTGTTTGCTTACTGCTGGAAAGAGGTGGCAAGGTGAATGCTCAAGGTAATAATTGATCAAACCCCTGCAAGAATGTACAACTGAAGCACCCAACAGCACTCCAAATAGCCCATGCTGGTCATCTGTCAGAAATCATGGGGTTGCTCCTTGCAAGTGAATCTGATTCAAATGATCTAGGTACATCATTTTGAATATAATCCATAAGGACATCCTACTGATAATATACTTCTCTGAGGCAACCACTCCCAGGAGCATGAAAAGTTTGAAGAACCCCAATCTACCTCGAACGCTTCAAAATATGGAATCACATATATCTTTCCTAGTATGGGTGGTCGTGCAGGGCAAGGGACCCAAAAAATAGCTGCAGACCCCAACAGCATGGGTGGGGAAGGCGGCAGTGGAGACATTTTCCACTGTTCTTCAGATGCATTCCTTTGTGGCACTGAGTTCACACTGAGTGTGTATGGTGGTTCTGGGGGTTGTGGTGGGCAAGGCCACCTAGGTGGGCCAGGTGGTAGGGGAGGCGATTTATACTGTTCTCCATTTGCATTCCGTCCTGTCCCTGGGAAAACTATAGTTACCTTGTGTTGTGGTTTTGGGGGTTGTGGTGGGAAAGGCCACATAGGTGGGCCAGGGGGCTGTGGTGGTACCTTCAAGGTGGCTGCTGCTGAGCATGAGCTTTCTGAAAATTCACATGGGGGGCAGTGGTGACTGTATTTTAACTTTGGACATTACGACTCCAGCCTCTAGTAGAGATAATCATACAATGTATGACCATCAATAAAATTTTGTACCCACCTCTACCTTCAATTTGTCAAGCTCAAAGGGGAGCTATCTTATTCCCATTGTCGCAGCATCCGAATTCAGAAAGAAAAACAAAAACTTTTGAGTTCCCAAAACTTTTTCCACTGAGTGTCAGAACATCTCTACTATAGTATTTTGACCAAATGTTCACGGGGTGTCACCTGTCCCCACAAATGTTTACTGGAAATGGTGTTCATTCTTTGGCAATCATGGGAATTCCTGATCCCCAGATTCCACCTCCCAGCCCACATCAAAGCCTGCAACGTCTTGTTCTCCTTCCACCTGATGCGCTACGTGGGTATGACCGACAAGGAGGCACCCAAACGTGGCTGGGCGCTCCTGAACCCACTGGCCAGCATGACCACTGAGATGGGCTCTGGAAACCGATGGGACACAATAAACGATGCATTTAACGACATGAATCACAAGAAGATAATAGAGATGTGGGATTCCAACGACTTACGCCAGTGTCACGGAAATGTTTTGTAGGACCCCCGAGATGCCCGAGATAGAGCCAGTATAGTTGAGCACATCAAATATTTGGTTTTGGAAGGGAGAGTGTACATGTGGATCTCAATCCGACTGGTGCCTCACTCTGGATTTTTTTTGGACAGTCACTGGTTGGGAGATTCAAATTTTTCAGCACAATTTACAGTGAAAAATGTTGTTTGTTTTTCAGACATTTTTCACCGAAAAAATGGTGAAATTTTCAAAGCTTTTTCACCACTTTTCTGGTTTGAGGTGAAAAACTTGAAAGAAAGTTGAAAAGGGGTGAAAAAGGTTTGAAAATTTCACCATTTTTTTCAGTGAAAAATCTCTGAAAAACAATCAACATTTTTCACCGTAAATTGTGCTGAAAAATTTGAATCTCCCAACCAGTGAGTTCTGCAGTTGAATCAACGATAAATAATAGACATGCAAGGTAATGTGCGACAATCTCAAACCCTGAAACATAGCCTCCGAGTCCACAATACTTCAGTCGGACGTGAAGATAAGATAATGAATTCAAGGTACAATGCTATACTTGGTCTGGATTAATATTATCATGACCGCGATGAGCGAGCAGAATTTCTTTGTTTTTAACTAACAATGAATTTTGAATTTGGTTAGGAAGGGTGCCAGACTAGGCTTTATATGGAAACTGTACTGTAAATCTGCCCTTTTTCTTTTTTGCGCCCTTTTTGCACCCTTTTTGTGCCCTTTTTCAAGTTTGGCAGATATTGAGCTGTAAAACCCAGGAAAATTCACCTTAGTCCTTTATGGATATTTGAGGCGGGATGTAGCCTTTGAAGAGCGGTGGGGGCACCCGGGCTGCGTGGGGTGATGAGGGGGGGCCGGGAAAGGTGCAGGGGGGGGGCCTCGGACCGGAGCGTTCACGGTAGCCCTTTTTATGTCCTTTTTCGTACCCTTTTTTTCTCATTTCCCCCAGATTTGCATGCAGGACTCCTTTTTTTTTTTTTTGGTTTTCTCCCCTTTTTGTACTTCTAATTGAAAAAGGGGGGGGGGGGAACTGGCGAAAAACGAAGAGAATGGCAAAAAGGGCGAAAAAGGGCAGGAAAAGGGGCATGAAAAAAGGCTACTGTGAACGATCCTATTAATGCATTCTACTATACTTTCCGTCCATTTGGAAGGAGATCTTTCTAGCCGTCTGAAATTGCCGTGGGAGGCTCATCTTTATACCTCCCAATTAACAGGTTTGAGAGTTTCCTATTCGCCATTAGCGAGGACGAACTCCACGCCACTCTCGGACTTCCTCCAACAACGGGCAAGGTGTGTTCCCTCGTCTCAGCTCCTCTCTCAATTGATAGTACCATCCATAGAGCGATGCTCATATCCCGGGCACCGTGAAGCGGCCGATTGAAGTCTTCATGTGTTCAGCACTGCGCAAGACAGGATATGAAGAAGGTGTGTATGCACACACCGCTCTTTGCCTCCGTTCTGCAATGCTCATGTTACGCTAGGATTTGAATGGCTTTCACGATTTGTCGGTAATCCTAAGTTTCTAGGTTCCCGAGCTGAACTTCCGATAGCTTTGAATCAACATAGGCAGAATATATCTGTGTCTTCCGCTATGATCCACTTCATCAAGTTTGACACTCATTCATATTCTTTTCTTTCTTTCTTTTTCCAATGAAATGAATTTGTCCTGGCATCCCTCAGTTGCTCACTGTCTTCTGGTAGATTGGGTCAGGACCCAAAATACCGAAAATGTTCCGACCCAGGCTCGAGTCATTCCCGCCATGATCTGATTTATTCCATCCTCCACACCAACCATCATTACACGCCTATGCGACGTACACCAAAAAATTATTCAAATATTATAGTTCTTTTTAGGTGCTCTCCTACCCCCTGAAGTCCCATTTTATTAGGTTCCAACCCCTATACCATGCCCTGCACATCCCACTTGTATTATTGACCCAAAATTAGCGCCGGAAATGGCGGCCTGAGCCACACGAGCGGGACCAACCAAACTCTAACTGCATATCTATTCTAAGGACGGCACATTCCGCCGTAAGCACGGCAGATTTCCGCAAACCCTGCACATTTGCGTCGGCTGCGAGCAAACACGGCACATTGATTGCCTGGTCGCAGAAGGTCATTCTCGACCTGGGAATGCAGAGTGGCGCACGGTGCTGCGCTTCCTCGCCATAGCTACCACCGCCATCGCACACAACAGGGCGTGTCCTCCGTGCTCGGGTCCCGCTGTGACGATAGCCGATGGCTAGGCGAGAAGAGAAGATAAGACAAGATAAAATGGGACATTATTGTAAACTATTCGTCACCCAGAGGATGCATAAACATGTCCCACAACTTCTGCGTTGTGGAATGATCAGCATTTCTTCCAAGAGATGCTGAGGAACATTAACGCTTACCGTCCGTTTCCAAGTACACCGTGTTTCCGGAATCCGATGCTGCAAGTTCGGCTGGAGTCGCGACGAACTCTTGCGCGCCTGGATCGGAGTTGACCGGCATGCATACGTCATCGAAGCCCCCGTTTACAGCCAGATTTGAGTCGACAGAAGTGTGGGCCATCGCCGACGCATATCCTCCGGGTCTTGGGTGGATTGCTTCTGCGCCGATGTTACGACTGCGCTTCCGCCAACTTCTCTTCGAATCGGGCTTTGGCGAGCTCATGAAGCCACTGTTGGGACGCTTTGCCGCAGGTTCTGATGTATCGGCCGGCGCAGACGTGGCTGTTCTTGACAACAAAACCATCTTCAGAAAAGCAGTTCTGGCATTGCTGGATTCCCGGACCCTGGAGGCGGGTTGGCTTGACTCGCGGGAGTCCTAGATAGAAGAATATGATGAAGCTGAATCGCGGAGGTCTCGCTACCCACCTGCATCGATATGGACTCGAGACGTAAAGTTAAGCATGAGAGTGCGCAATCGGCATTTGATCCGACCGTCCACGTCAGGCCCGGGCCACCGTCAGGAACAAATTTACGTAAAATCTCCCTTGTCTTTGACCGGGTCAGGTCCCGTGCTCCACCCATAATTTCAATTGCACTGTGCAGTGCAAAGAAGAGGCAATTCCCGGCATCTCACCTAACGACTTACCTCAATGTAAAGAATATTTTGATCTGTACTGGGACTAGGTTTGATCAAGGGTTTGATATAATTATGCCGAATTTGATTGACCCACCAATGTTCGCGCTCAAGCGAGCTCATTCTTGCGAGAAAAAAATTGATTCGGTCTCAGAAGCATGGTTTAGTATATCCTAAGCATCATAGCCCACCGGCACAATATTTGGGACCGAAGAGATACCCCAAAACCCGCAACCTTTCTGCAGGTGGTAATGCCGATTAAGCCCGACATAACTCCCCCAACGTTGAATGCATTATTTAGGTGCATTTTGGTTGGTTTTTGCCTCAGATATATGTCAGAGGACCTTGTGTAGGCTGTCTGCGAAAGAACTTTGCCGAGAAATGGTAATACGATCTAGATATGGCGCAGTCGGCGAGAGGTTGCGTGATCAGCTTTGCTGTCACTTCCGAGACCTTGAGGAAGTCTGGAAGTCCACCCATGGCGAGGACGACGGGCGCAAAAAAGAGTTACGGCACTGAATTGATGTCGCACCATTTTTTGATCCGACACCAGTAACGGCACTATAATTCCGCCAACGAGATACGATCTTGGCGTCGTTGAATGATTGGATAAGCGGGAGATACGTCTGCAGGTCGGTTGAAGCCAAGTACTTCTTTCCCAGCATAATCTTCTGCGCCGTAATTTTCCATTCCCTCTTCAGCTTGGCGAGCAGCAATTGGTCGTTTGCGTGGTCAGTCCCGAGCGACGTGAGCCAAGTGATAAACTCGTCGAGGTCGATGGGATCAGCCTGCCCAAGAGGCAAAGCATTGTACGTGTCGACCAACGCACACCGCATGATTTGCTTCCAGCCCGCTAATTGAGCAGCGCTTGTATGATTCGGAGCTGAGGTAATATCCAGCATGCGCGTTACGGGTGTATCCTCGCCGGCTTTTGTATAAGTTACATGTTTTGCCTCGAAATTGATATGGCGGATAGTCGTTCCGTCGCCGCTGGTGCCGAAGGCTACGGGGTTTCAGTGGGGTGTAGTTCTGAGGAGTGCGAAATTTCATACCTTTACTTCCCCGTATTTCCGAGGTAACCTGCAAATCCGAGACAATGCCCCCTTCCTCCACCACCCGATTGATTTGTCGCGCGCTAACGTGATCCTGGACTTCGCGTCCGAGACCCCATCCGACAGTGTGAATGACCGGGTCAATGTTCATCGCGGGAACTTTGAGCGCAACAAGGCCACGGATCATTTCCCGCGAGCTCTCAGTGAAAACCCCACCCTTCCCCTTCATCCAATGCTTGTTAGACTCCATCCGCATGTCTGTAGGCGCCTTGCGAATGCCGTCTGTCTTCCGACGACCCAATTGACCAGCTTGAACAAGTCGGGCGTGTTTTGAACGAATTAAATCGCCTCGAAGCTTCGCTGATGTTACGTGACCGCGAATGGCCTGTCGTGCCTTGTTATGGAGCTTTCGTCCCAAGTCATCGGCACGGAAGACAAGGGCATTATTGTTCTCCTTCAGTTCCGTGTTCTCGATAGCAAGTGCTCTTCTCTGTCTCGAGAGCGGCGACACGATCCATCAGAAGTCGTCTTCTCGGTGTAATGGGACCAGCATCGGCGGCCGGTATTGGACGCGTCTCCGTGGGTTTTGATGTGCCAAGGTGTCGACCTTTGTTCTTTCTCGCGATCTCCAGCTTTGAGAGCCCCATTTGACGCGCCGGGATGCCCCAGACGCTGCCAGGACGCGACGAGGAAGAGAGTGATGGGAATTGATGGCAAGTTAATCGGCCGGTCCGACGTACCGTCTCTCCAAAACACAGAACTAGGTGGACACTTACATTGAAGACTAGATTCAAGGGAGAAAAGTGTCACGTTGTAGTCGGTCAGAATGGTTGGATGGTAGCTCGAAGACTACAGAAATATTTGTCATTCTTGGTGTAATAATATTGGTATTGCCAGGAGGATTACAGCGACAAGGTAGCTGTGGGAAAGCGATGTTAATTGGAAGTTGTAATGCGACTCTGACAATCTGCTACTTATATACAGAGGCCAGATTTCGGTGTCGAAAACGGTATCCAAAATTGTAGGAGATGACCAAGTCCATTCACACATACCTGATTGCCGTGCGGACTGGTAGCACCGAGTAATCAGCAAACATTATTGGACATTCAATGGGGTTTTCCGGGGAGAGGACTAATTATATAACCAGCAATAATTTCTGACCATTTCATTCCGAGAAATCTGTTGCCAGACCTTTGGAAGCGCTCAATAAACGGCGCCTCCTCGGGGCTTTTGGCGGCGGCGGGATAAAGCGAGACTGGCAGTGGAGATGGGTCAGGGAGGGTTTGCAGCCCAAGGTGAGCCCCGCACCCGCATAGCTTACGAGCTACACTGCCTGTGAGCGGGAAAGGTGTACGAGCCTCCTAATTGCCGTGGGGCACGGCTTTGCAGCCTACTGTAGTATTTCATTCAATTCGGCACGGGTTGTGACCCGTGACCAAAAAAACTGATTCGGCACTTCGGCAACCAACGAAATTTGGCGTGACAAAATTTCGGCATTCACGACGGAAATTTTCGAAAATTCCCGCCTTTTTTGCACCTTCAAGAGAGATTTGGCCCAGATGTCACGACGGTCACGGATTTACATTTGGCACTGGGCGCCGTGACCCGTGACCCGTGACGGAGCGCAAAATTCGTCCAGCGTCACAAGGGTCCCATACGAAAGGGTCCCTCAGACTCGACCCAAAAAAACAGCGCCGGGCGGCCCTGCGGGGTTTTATTATACGAAAAAATTTCGTAAGTCACATACTACTGCGAGGTTCGGAAGTTGACGAATAGAGACGTAGATGACACGGGATTTGGGCACTAGCCCACACTGCGTATGTCCCAGGGCCTCATACGAAAGCCGCAATTCGTAATTGAAGTCACACCCCAAAAGGGCTTACGAATTGAACATCACTCTCTTTATAAAATAGTGTGTGTCCGTCTGTCCGAAGCCTTTTAAACTCCATTTTTGGCACATCTGCTCCGAATCTTTGGAGACGCCCGCAAATGAGCGCTAAAATTTCCCCAATGATGTTCCATCCGCTCATGTGGTTCGTTTTATCGCAGCGACTGCCCACCATGCCTTTTTAAACTCCGCTTTTAATCTATCATTGCGGGAGATCCTTGCCGGACCCTTCATGAAATCACTGACCTCACTGCTTCATTCGTCTTTCGTGGCAAAATTTTTCTCTTAGGAGCTTAGAAAGGGGATGCGAGGCCGCAAAGCGGCCGAGCGGCCGCTTGTAATGCTACAGTATGTGCGCAGTACCTCGCCATACTTGCTTTTGCCTTATAACTCCGCGCCTTTGGTTCCGACATTAGCTGTAAATGTAACTATTCCACATTTGAGCTCACAATGGCTGCCACAAGCTGGTTATGTTGGCTGTTTTTGGCGCATTTTGGGTCATTTTTGTCCAAAATGGCAAACTTGAGAGCCTCTATGCGAGCTCAAATGTGCATCAATTCAGTTGAACTAAAATATGGGTATGCCTCATTTTTCAAGTACTTTCATGCTATGCTGACAATTTTTTGATAGCACGTACTTCCACAGAGTCGATTTTTCGGAATACACAAAATATTTTGCTCTCAGGATATTGAAGTAGGTATGGTATGGCTCTTTTGGTGCATGTGGGCATGAAATCGCTGAGTGTTCATGCTAAAATTTTATTTGAAGGAATTCGGCCCAGAAATGAGCTCAGACGATGACTTCCATTTCTTTTTTGCCGCCACTGTATTTGGTACACTACTTCAGGTTTTTCATACAAAATCACACCCCTCACAGGTACTCTGGGCAGTTATACACAGCCTGGTCATTGTCTGTTCCCAAACAACACATGGCTTACAGAGCGCAATAATGTGTGCACCACCTCTTATTTGCATCAAGACAACACGCAGGCTGTTATCCCACGGATATGCACACCTCACCTCCGCACCAAAAGCTTCACCACTGCCAATAGGGACCCGATACGCAGCGTCAACAAAATACACAACCGGAGACCCCGCACAGCATACATTATTGTTGGGTCTCAAGTTCCGGCAGTCCGGTTAAATTCAAGGATTCTTTCCGGGAGAATACCGCCAGAAACGGCTTTCTCGTGAATAACACGGATTTTGTGCCCGATCTGTTAAAGTACCAAGACCATATGCCTGAAGTCATGCATAGGACCATACCAGTCCTGAACGCAAGAAAAGACTCAGAGGAGGATGCATAGGGGTTGCAGACAGAGGTTCTCTTGGCCGAAGGTGCTCGGGTAATGGACACCCTGCATTCCGGATTTGGGGAGCAAGGGGAATAGACACAATCAATGATGAACCCCGTTCCCCATAATGTATTTCGGCTGCGTTCCGCAGGAATAAGGGAGGTATTTTCCACGTGCCTCACAATGGGATTTTGAGCCCCGTGCCTCACAATGGAACCTACCATCCAGTGCATTATAACAAATTTCTATAAATAAGACAAGATCAGCGCTTCACTCCGGCATCCCGAATCAACATTGAAAGAAATCAATTCGGAGCAATCCGGGAAACACAAATGTACTAGAAGACCGACGAAAGCTAGGAAAGAATACTGCTGTAGCAGACTAACAGACGAGTACGCAAATGACATGGAATTTTGTCACGACAGAAAATTGGCAAAGGCACCCTAGAAGTGCGTACAGTGCACAATAATCACTGCACCGTTCCCAAATCACCTCGGCGCAAAGAATTGTTCGGTTGAATGACAGAGCTTACGATGTTGTGAGTGGGCAGTGACCGAGTCAAGCAGTAATGGAGAGCAAAGAGCCTCGATACCGAGGTCGGAACCTCAAGACCGGGGCGATTTGGAGCCCGCTATGCCCCAGCCTGAGGGACACACGATTGTTGCACGATTGCGGGTTCGACCGACTCGCAAATTGGCAGCGCACTGTCTGGAACTGAAGCACGGGAACTGTGAACGATGGCGGTGACAAAGAGTACGAACAAAGATTCCAGAAGCAGGTAATTTTGAGGGAAGATAGCAGCTGGCCAGTTGCCCATAGTGAAATCGGCCCAAGCAGAGACAAGTGAGTTTGCGGACGGGAGATTTTTGAAATTTCGAAGCGGTAAGTCGAGGGCTAGGAATGCTGGTGAGACGAGGGCATGAGCTCATTTATAGGTGGATGAACCTTGGAGAGATATCGCGGCGTAGACAATATTTGCTGCGATGAACTGTGAGCCGGTCAGCTGAATGAAGCGGTGTAGCAAAAATATAGGGTCGAGCTAGGAGTTCAGGAGGACTCGGTTTATGGGGTCGAAATTTCTCACTGCGCATTCAGAGCACCTGTTCGAGCGAATCTGGGCGACAATGCGCTGGTGCCGTAGCATATCATGCCTGTTAAGATCGCCCAGGATAAAATAATCGACCGTTTCTGAAAAATGAGCTTTCTGGATTCAGGTGGTATCAAACAAGTCATTTCTCGCGTCTGTTTTGTATGTAGGATTGACCACCAAGGAATGGAGAACTGCACTTTTTGCCGCGCACCGGTACGGTCCCCAGAAATCAAGGCGTCACCATGAAGCGATGATTCTGGCCGACTAGTAATAGATATATTCAGTTATGTAACTCTGTTAATCTGTATCGGCGTCCACTCCGCTAGAAACTTTCTTGTTCATGCAAAAAGTAGCGTATGGGAACCCATTCTCGACCACGAGTGATGATGGTACGAATAAGACATCATCGCATAAGAACGATTCTCGGAATAGTGGGATCTGCGGATTTACGAAATTGAATCCATCATACAGGATTTCAATCGGTGGGTCTAACCTCGAGATTCTTTTACAGTCGGCCAACTGGAGTTCAAATGGTTGGCAGCTGAGCAATTGCATGCAATTTCAATCACCATACCCCCACAAGGCTCGATTCCGTACATGGCCTCTTGTATCCTCCATCGGGATGCCGTCTATATCATTCCACTCCACGGTGCTAGCTTCCATGCTAGCAACATCACCGACTGCCATGCTGTCGGTGTCCGTGACCTCACGCATGTTTAGTATCAGACGAGCGGTAAGGACGGCGGAGAGACTAGAGAAACACGGCGGTCGGAATGAGGTAATTAGATAGCATGGATACAGGACTCACGCGCTCGCCAACCATGCAAGACTGCCGGCTAAGAGGGGCTTTCTACAGGTTAGCCATTTAATCTTCGACTGGACCTTCTTACTCTGAGAGGGCCTATCAAAGTACGTACATCGCCGAACTGATGCGTGAACGATCCTATTAGACAGTCAATATATAGGTGAGCCATTGACGCACATAGTAACTCAGAATATTGGCCACGTCCACCGCTGCTATGAGACTATTATTTTTGTTCATTTATGAGTCCACGGGATCCGCTTTAACTTGAATAACCCCACCAAAAATAGACAAAACCTAGCCGTCAATTTAATGGAAGTAGACGTTGAGACACACACACAGGGCTTCTAGAGCAGTGACGCACCATCTAGGACAAAACATTTCACAAGCCGAGAGCGATAGTTGTCACGCTGCCAATGCAATATACCACGCAGAAGTGTGAATGCAAAAATAAGCAGGTCTCGGAAGACCCTGTGGTGGGTCAACCTGCTGATCTGATATTCCATGTTGTGACTCACGCTGCCTCCCACGCGCCTGCGATGCCTGTGGATATTTTCACTGGGAATCCGGTTGTAGCGCCAAATTCACAAAAAAACCCACGGATTACTCTGCCCAGAGAATCAATGAATTGGACGAGATGAGAAACAATGATGGATAATGCCATTGTCCAGACAGATTCCATGAGAATTGAGAAGAAGACTCACGAGACGTGAGAAAGCATGCACAAACTTCCGGGGAGCGGGGCCGCGGTGTCGGTTGCGCTTCCGAGCCACTGCACATGCAATTAATCGAGTTTAGAACTTGTTTTACTGTAGTCTAATTCTGCATGGTATGAATCGTGATGTACAACCTTTTTCCTTCCTTCCTCTTGCTCCTCCTGACGTCGACGCCACGGGGCGTTGTTCGCAAAACACGGGAATCGAGCGCGCCGCTTGTCACTCCTGGCCGGCGCAGTCTCCTCTACGGCCGGGCTGTACGAGACACTCCTTTTTCCGCCCCTCGATCGGCTCGGGGGCCGGCTTCATATATATAAAGCAGCTGCGCTCACGGGAGTGCCCAGCTTTCATTCGCTCTCGTGCGCCTCACCATCTCGTCTTGGTTCTTTTGCCCACCCACCCACATCCTTCACTTCTTTGATTAGTTTATCTTGATATACAAGACGTGTATTGTGCTTAGCTGTACTGTTCCTCTATACACATCTTCTTGGGGCTCTCGGCTCAGAGCCGGGAGCTGCCGCCTCGCTAACTTCCTCGCTCTCCGTGAGTACGTCGGAATTAGATACAATTCAAAATGAACCGTAAGAGCACCCACTACTCCTACGGCTAAGGATCCCAAGCCTGCAAGACTGAGCAGCCAGAGGATGACTCTTTTGCGGTTGAACAGGGCATAGACACGTAGAGTGAGAATTGCTAGGGAGCAAAATGCAAGAGTGTAATCAGCTGCATGAACTGAGTATATGCGAAGCAGTGAACTGTATGTGATTATGTCCAGAACCAGGAGACAGATTTTCTGCATCAGACCTAGCGCTTTACAGCTATTCCGCCCTCTAAGTCCCAGACAATTTGTTTTACTGAGGGACATACATATCCATCTATTCCACTCTTTTGTACCTTGTTCCCGCCGTTTCTTTCGAGTTCCCTACATGTCCTCTTTTCCCTTTCATTTCCTCGCCCCGTTCCCAGTACATCGCTCCTCTTTCCGTCTCACCCAATTTTGGCTGGAGATGCAGGCGACCGCCAGGGTCATACCGCCCGGCGGCACGTGATAGGGGGCTGCGCGCCCACATATGTGCCCCCGCGCCCTTACTGAACTCATCCTGGGGGTAGACGAACCCCGCGTCATTGTCAGGGCTTCCTTCAGGCGGACAAACATGTTGCACATTTCGCTAACTCCCCTCCTTCCCCGGGGGTCGGTCGGACATGGTCAACGAGCGCCTCCCTTCTGCTAATGCCTTCCTCGCCTTCCGGCTCTCCCGCCCCCTCGCCCCCGGCACCCTCGATGCGCATTCCGGGGCGTGACTCCGCTGGCGGCATCAAGAGGACGCTCGACAACACGGGCAACGGCGACGACGTCGAGCGGCTCGCGGATCAGATTGCGTTTCGCAGGGGAAGGGTGTGCCCCGGTGGGCTGAAGCGGCATGATACGGTGTAGGTGCGCCTGTATGTCTTGCCGGAATGGCGCGTCCGTACCCTGGGCGGTATATGTATGTACGAGAAACAAGAAACGAAAACAGAAGTCATTGCTATCGAGTCTTGCTTGATTTGGTTCATGAGGGCCAGGGGACGTGAGATGTGTGTGGTGCTATGCCTGGATACATGATTTCTCAAGTTGAGCTCAAAGGTGACCCACCTGTTCCAAATGCGCTGAGTGTAAAATGTGGTCTGCGGCAAGTTGGTCCCAGTGCTTGCAAAGCTTCAGACAGACAGAGCATAATTTTATAAAAAGAGGGTAACTTTGGCCGAGTAAAAAGCCTCATGAGGATAGCAAGAACGCAGCCGCGTCGTCAGCGCGGCCGACGACAGGCTCTGGATTGGATTCGACCGAGGACCGCGAAGTACAAGGGAGTAAGCTACTAAGTAGAAATGCACTAGGGATGGGATGGTGGGTGCGAAGAATTTAAATACTGGTGAGCATTAGTCATCAGAATAATGAGAGAGAGATGAGTAGGAAAATGAGAGAACGCACCTGGCGAGCAGTAAATGGCCGCGGGTGAGAGAGCTGTAGCTCCCATATTTCCCCTGGCCTTTTATGCTCGCCGGGTAGACGCGGTACCCAGACTAACGATCGGCCCAGTATTGCCCTCCAGAGACCAGAAAAGATCAGCAACCCATGTTCAAATTGTGACATTTTATCCACGCGAGTGCAGGCGCCACGTATGACGCGCTCACGGGACGACACCCGCGACCGGGGACCGCAGTCCCACGGACAACACACGGCACAGCCGTGTCGCCCTACAAATCGCCCCGATACCGGAGACGCTTACTCGGATGCACCGCGCCCCGCCACAGAAGGAATGGGGAAGGCTCCGAGACGACTAAGAACCGAGTGGGGGAGACTGAGGAACCAGGGAGGGCTGGCGCCAGGCGGAATTACCGCTGCTAGGTGCGTTTCCAAATAGGGAACGTGTGCCAGTGGAGACGCGGAGTAGCGTCTCGGCACACCACGCAAAAAACCGCGCCCATGTGAGGCGGCGGACCCTGGTCTCCCGCTCTTGGGTGGTATGGGCAGCGCTGGCAGATGCAGCGCGACGGGCGACTCCACAGGACTCGGGAGCGCCACGTCATCAGTCTCCGGAGCGACACGCACTCCGTCTCCGGGACCAAGACCTCGACATCGGCATCGACAACGCGCACGATGTACCGCGCGGACGCGGGGTGGCCGAGGAAGCACCCTGACCTCCCGCGGGAGGCACTTCGCCGCAATACGACAATTCGGCGGCACCGCGCAGCGCACCACGCGCAGTCTCCTCACGACCTGCATGCGGGGGGGGAGCTTATATCCCACCCGCAAGTACGCACACGCTGGGGGAGAATTCACGGCGTCTTCGGGCACGAGAAGATGGCCAATTCGCGATCTCGCACGTACGCGCCACAGCGCGCACATATCCTCAAGCCCTTGCATGCGCAGGGGGAGCTCGTGGCTCCTCGCGCCATCGACACCGCAGGGGGAGGAACACCAGCGGTCTCCGCACCGCACTTGGCGGTTTACGCACCACCGCCGATGCCGGGGAGCGAGCAGCGACACTGCGGTCGCGATCCAAGGCTCAACTCGCACCCACGGAAGTCCCGCACACAGGCGGGCACGTTCATTCATTCACCTTCCGCCGCGGACAGCGCCGCGACGGCTCCACCTTCATTTCGACTTCGCCGCGCACCGACTCAAGACGTTGCAATACACTTTTCGAAGGGGGAGGAGAGGGATGGGACCTCACCGGGCCCGACCGATCTCACGATGGAGGCTGATGGCCACTCCTCATGGTCGGAGCACCGGGATGTGTGGATGGTGGCCCCAACGAGCGACAAGTCAAGCATCGAAGTGCACGACATCGAACTCCCGAAGGCCACAAGTTACGTACGGAGTCCAGCGCACGGCGAACAAGCTGGCATCTCAGCCTCTGGATTGCAATGGGGGGACTACTATGCATGCAAGCCGAAGAAGAACCTGGAACGATGCCCAGGAGCGGTAGCCTCTGCAGCCCCAACCTCACCACACCGTGTACCGGGAATATCAGATGGGATTTTCGCTGGAGCGGGCGCTGGCACGGACGTAGGTGGCGGAGGAGCGGTGCGTGTATATACTCACGCTTATGGGGGAGATGGCAGTACATTGCTATTTCATTCTATTTTCCTTCACCATCACACTTCCCATTCTACTCGTATTTACCTTACTCAAGTCCACACGCTGTGGGGGAGTGTTAGCCGTAGACATCAGCTATGCAGTAGACAGCGTAGCGTACTTTCATGTAACGGCACGTGCCCCTTATGTGTTTGCAATAGAACAACTACGTTCCTGGACAAACACAAGTTCTTTAATCTTCCTCGTACCTCCAAGATCGATACGGGCGACTTCCGGCAGCGGATTACGCTGACAAGATGCGTCTTCGGTGTGCAACGAAAGAGGTGCAAAAAATGCTTTTGCCAACCCTGTATGTCTGTCTTTCGCCTTCAGGACTGCAGCACTTAAACGAGAATTCCAGCACTTTGGTCTGTTGTAAGGCCTAACGATCACGCTTTTTTAGCGAGCGTCGGCAAGTTGCCGAGTGATGCCAAGTGATCGCGGCTGCCGTTTTTGGTTGCGAGACCCCGAAACTAGGATTAGGGGCTCACCCAGCCAACGATCAACCGCAGATCGTAGCCTTTGGCCCAGGCGGTCGACATGACCGAGGACCAACTTGTTGTGAACAAGAACACAATCACGCTGCTGATGCCCAACCCCAATTGGTACGTTTCACCGCGTTCACTGCACGTCGTTCTTGACTATTCCCGGGACAGGGGGCCCGAAGATTACGAAGACAAGCCCTTGCCAAAGCAAGGCCCATATCGATGATATTATCCTCCGCATCGCGACAGACACGTTCCAGATTTATGACCTGAACGACCTCTTCGATGGAGTATCGATGGCAGCGTCGCCGTTGGGCGGGACCTTCCGGTTGTCGATGAAAATTTCGATGATCAATTCATGCGAAACGGAAACGGTGACTCGAAGATATGGACCTTGGCATAGTTGGGGACACTAATGGTCGCCCGGGCCAGAGCAGATCATTCAGAGCACGTATGTCTGCTCCGCATTCCGCTTGTTCATCGTCTCATTCCCGTCCAATAGCCTCACTCCTCACCCTCACTCCCCACCTCCCTTGCGCGGATTTAAAAAAACCGTAAATTCCGGGCAAGCGCAAAAGTTGTGCAAACACAAAGTATGTACGCGGCAAGACCAAGGGGAAGATCTGGATTTACCAGTGTCAAACTGGTTCGAAATTTTATTGAATTTTGGGCCTGTAACCCTTGGAATTTGAATGGTTTCATAACAATGTCACCATCGCTTGTTTCTGTTGGAAATGGCCTGTCACGCGTCGCCTTGGACTCCCCCCCTCTCTGTCGCATTCAACGTGCACCCCCGATCCATAGTTACTGCGTCGTATATTTACCCCGGACTCTACCTTTTACGCTAGCTTTTATCCCCCATCGCACTCTGTACCCCCGTACCGCGCTGCTATATATATCTCTGCTCAGCGCGACCTTTCGTGTGCCGATCGACTTTCTCACAGTTTCGAGGTAGGATTTTTTCCCTTCCTTCTTGTTCCGTGGGAGACTTTTGACTCACACGTGACCAACACGTGCGCAGCTCTTCACATGCCCAACTTGGATGATCCGTGGATCATCCATCAATCAAATCCATGGATGAGCCATCATCCATTTCCCACGGGCCCATTTTTTTATCTGCACCAACCGTGATAGTATTCTGTACCAAGAATTCGATATTCTATGTCTAGTCAACCAACTGAAACTGCCTATCAACTTTTTGGGGTGACTATGTTCGCCGTTCACAAAAAAGAAAAATCCATGGATCATCCATATCCATGCACGTGATCATCCATCCATGGATATCCATGGATCTCAAGCGGATCTCAAGCGGATCTATCATCTTCCACCATGACCGACGCCTCTTCCGCTTACCCTCACCATCCTATAGCCTCCACGACCCGCTCGACTCGTTCCCGATGCGCTTGGGCCTTCTCCCGGCGCTGCAGCAACTATAACTCGGAGCTTTGATTGCTTGGAGACTCAGACAGCATGGCGTGTTTCAGCGTGCGACATGATTCACTGTGGGGCTAGAGATGGATTCGCTCGCAGCATTCACAGTACATGGAATCTGTCCGTGACTGGAATGTGTAGGGATAAGGTACTCAAGTATGTGGACGTTTTCACGCCGGTGGCGGGCACTCTGATCATTCAGTTGCCGCATCGCGTACCCCGCAGCTTATCCACATCGTCACACCCCTGGGCTCGTGCACCCAGCCGCCGCACTCTGCTGCCGCTGCGCATTACGGGCTTGTGATTCCTTCCAGCGATCAGTATTTCATGGACAGCCTTGGGACAGCCGGCCAACATCTATTCTTGTTCTCTGTATTTTCGCACGATAACGGCAACGAGCACATATGCATGCTCTGTATTGTCCGACACCACTGTCATTCGCACTCAACTCCTTGTCGTTCCCAGGCGAGGCACTATATCCTCAAGCCTTAGCACTCGGCCGCCCCTTGTTGTCCAGCTCTGTGGTACCGTGACGGCCGGCCCGCAATGGGCAAAGTGGGTGTGCGCAGGTGGGTGTGTGCAGGTGGGTGCATGTGCATGTGGCAAGCAGTGAGGGCGGACGCTCACCGTCTGGGGTGTCATCTATCGAGCATGTCTTGTTCTGTTGCCTGTATGTTGGTTGACTGAATAGTATCACCTTTATACATTTATAACTGCTTGAAAGCCTATTGTGAGAAAAATTCAAAGAGAACTAATAAGGATGCAAAGATAGCAGCAACTTCAAGACCGCGCGCCGCCGACGTGTTGCAGCCGAACAGGTCGAAAATTCAAACTTGTATATAAAGGCTATGACCGCTACCGACTGAAAGCGCCTTCAAAACGCTTTAGAACGCGCTATAACACAACCGATTTGGTGAAGAAATGAGCCCACAACAAGCTCGATAAGTGTGCAAGTGTTTGTTTGCTTTCTTATTTACAAAATGATGGAAGTGTCATTACTTTTGCAAACAGCTGTAAGCACCAGTGATGTTGGAGTTACGAGTTATGTGCGTGCACTGCCTCTGTGGCGCACTTTGTTACCAGGTCCCTGCCGTTCATTCCTGTTCCCTGACAGACTTAATTCGTACCTTAATTACAGCAAAGTAATATATATGTAGTGTAGATAGCGAAGAATTCCCCCGCGCGTTTGCAACGGGTTCACTGCTAATATGGGATTGCTCTATTGATTCCAACAAGTGAGGGAGACGGAAAAGAGCAGACGACGCTTGAAGGCTTCGCGACAAAGATCCCTGCCTTTTCGACGGCCGGAATGTTGGATTATTTGGTGGAGTTGGTTGTGTCGGAGGACAATGTGCGTCGCTCATTTTTATTTATTTCCATAACGTGGAGTTAACCGCTCATATACAGGCCTTCAGGCTCGTAGACAAGGGTCCATTCCGTCAACTGTTGATGTACATGCGGCCTAGTTTGGCCGAAAAGGACCTTCCCCATTGCACCAAAATGACCGAGGAGGTTCTCAAACGCACAGATACTCTATATGTTCCAACTCGTACCTCGTTATATAGAGTCTGTTACTAACCGCGGGGGTCCGATCGGGCCAGAAGTTATTAGGTAAACATTGTGGCTGTGTTCATTGACGGGACTTCTCTTCTCCTCATCCAGGACACTTTTTTCTTCGCTCAGACCGCGCTTCCAGCCTAGAGACTCCCATCTTACGTGTATGGAACCCACTGGAGACGGTTCAGATCCAGCAAACAGCTCCCAGCCACCTGTGAAGCCTCTAGTTGGTACAAAAACATTGTACAAATTGAGGTTGTAAACACAATTTTCCGGTTACTTTCGTGGATAACGAGTACAATCTTTTTTGCAACTTTCTTTCTCTCACTCATTCCGCATGAATTGGCTGAGTAGATCTATATGGGTTTTATGTGAATCGGGGCAGAACTCAATGAGATATGGGGAATTCTTTGAAAATGTCCCCAAACGGAAATTTTCCCGTTCACGCCCTCGGTACTGACATTACAGCACTTTGCGGAACATAAGGCGCGCACTGTTTTTTCTGCCTTTTTGGGCTTTTTTTGATCCCAGCGACCAGGACAGTCGCGGCGGTCTCAATTCTTCCCTGTTTGCCTTGCCCATAGGCTCATTCGCTGCGCATTTCAAATACGCAGAGGATGGCACCCCCAGAATATTTTATACGGGGTTTAACATCGTTGTATAAGCGGCCTAGCGAGAATTTTATGTTTTTTGTGTCGCTTTTTTAATAGGACACTTGTTCTGGGCCCAGTTCTTCACATTTCCGCCGGGTTATAGGTGCATTTTTCTCCGCGGTTTAAATACACAAGGAATGGTCTCCTCAAACATTCAATGTGAGCCCACAAGGGGGTATCTGAGGCGCATAATATTCATTGTACATCGTCATGTTTGATGGGTGATCAATAGAACACCTGCTGCAGACTCAAATGTTGTTCAATGGTTCTACTTATGTGCTCATTGTCTTCTACTGATGAATAGGCACAGGATCACCCACTTTTGCCGCTCATCACTTCCCCATTGGTCATTCCTAAGATGTGTCTTGCATTTTTAACCATGATATTGGTGAACCAGCACGAGTTTGCCCAGAGCCACCTGATTTCTCGAGCGGCACGCCTATTCCGGTTACTTTTTGTGATGCCGAGTAAATACAAGTAGGATGAGGCACAGAGCCTCATCAGCTTGTAAACCCTGGTCTAACAACCACTTGTGCAATCTTACCTGGAATAACAACACTACCTAGGGCTTGGTTCGGGCTCAGAATATTCTGAAGCCCAAGCCCTCGTCGACCGGACCCAAGCCCGGGCTTTCATGCCCGACCCGACCCGAACAACACTACACGCACGTCGGCCAGAAAATTTGGCAAAATGCCGCATGATTTGGTCACGTGGATCACCCAGTTTCGAGGTATTACCCGTTCGCGACTTTGAGAGTTGGCTATTTGAGTTCGGTTGCGGCCGCCCGAATTTCGCTCAAAAATAAAAATTGTCTATCGTTTTCGAAATAGCTGGAATCACCGGAGGGGCATTTCTTCGGTGAGGGTTTCCTCCTTACCTTAACTCGAGTCACCGCTAACAGCTTTCGGCTCGGGGACAATTGTAATCGGACACTTATCACAAAAGATGCAGTCTTTTTAACCAAGTTCCATTCAACACAGCCACTATTTATGTCGGTGCGATAGTTTTCGAGAGCGTGCGGAATCGTCATATGGATGAGATTTCACTTGGGGTGTAGGGCCGTGGCTTTGCCCGGCAGAAACTCGTACTTAGGTACTTTGTACTGTACTATTACGACCAAAGCTTCAGGTGACGGTGACACCCAGATTTTTTTGATGTGTTTTAAAATCGCGTTACAGTCGAACCCCTCTTAACCCATGCCTCTATCAACCCATAACCCCTCATACCCCATGGGATTTTCGAAAACCAGCCCCGTTTGCAGGCATAACCCATAGGTCCGCCATAGCCCATACCCATACCCCTTTGAGGCAAAAATCCCATACATTTCGGCCGAGAAATGACAGTTCGGAGGTCTCGGAAGTCTTGTAACTGTGCCGTAAATGTTGGAGTTTGATCCGTTCTGTTCACATATACGGTATATCTATTTTCATTTTATCACTTCTACTGTTCTACACCCACATGATATCAGTCTTACTGCTGTGCAACCATCTCATCCATCTGATTCTTCCACATGCATTGCTTGGTTACTTGTGACTCATAGTTGTACAATTCATTTCAGGTTACTTATTTAGTCGCCACTCTCTGGTATAAATACGTAGCTAGTATGGACTGTGAAATAACAACTTCACCCCACTTTACACGCACAAAAGTAAATATCTCGTACAGACCAAAAGAAATATTCCGATCTTCCCATGGCCGCCGCCGTAGCGCTGAGTGTACTCAAGGAAGGGCTTGCCCCAATACGGAAGCACATTGGTCCCCGCCAAAATGACTTGGAGCAATGCATTGCCAGGAGCGAGAGCATTACATCTGAGGACGAAAGGTGGCTTGATGAGGAGGGCAATGTCATCGACGAAGAGTGGGCCATCACCGACCTCGAGACCGCCTCGGACTATGAAAGAGGGTGGTCAAGGTTGAATGCAGCGCAGAAAAAGGCTGTGAAGTGGTTGAGAGTGTTTGCAGAGGGTGTGAAAAAGAAGCCGGCACTGGGTGCCGTGGCCAGAGACAATAAGAAACCTGCAACGTCTAAACGGAAACGTGTGTTCCTTGTCAATTTTTCGGGTCTTTGAGATTGACAGAATGTCTTACAGGTCCTGATCATTCTGTCGCATCCCAAACGACAAGAAGCCCGGCAAGAAACGAGATGTCGCACCTGTCTTTACCAAAAAGGAAAATGCTACACTTCAGCAAAGAATCGAAATCTTGGACTGGTTTCACTCGAACGGGAAGAACCAGACAAAAACAGCGAAGCACTTCGACCCCATCTATCCCAACCTGCTCTTGAAACAACGCCTCGTCTCAGCTTGGGTCAACGAGGAAGCGAAATTGCGGGAGCAGTACGCCCGTCACGATGTCGCGGCCCAGAAGATTAAACGACAACGTCAAACCCAGCACCCCGAGATCGAGCAGATGATGGAGCTATGGGTTGCGCAGGCCATGGCCCATGGGATCCACTTGTTTGAGGGGTTGAAATAGCTTTAGTAAGATTGTATTTGAACTGTCCAAAAGACAGCATTGTTCGTGGTTGAGGCTCCATAAGTACGGGATTCCAACTTGATGATCAAAAATGATCGTAAAGGCGGAATCCGGCACTGTGAGTGCGATGTTTTCCAATAGTAGTATGCCCTCGAGCAGATGTTGTTCGGTCGCCGGTTTCAATCACTGAATCATACTCCCAATTCATTTGCGCAGGCGGCTTCAGGTCGAGTCAGCGTGGACAGCACTCGCCCAGGGCTGCGACGGGGAGGACGACAGTGCTGCGGAGATCACGTTCGTGAACGACATCGACGTGGAGGAAATCCCGCCGTCGCTGCATGGTGCCGCGTTCGTGTACCTTGAGGACCGGTACGACCCCGCAGGGACGCCCCCGTTCGAGTTCTACCCGTGAGTTGCCCCTGTATACGGCTCCTTGACTTGCTTTGCCAACAAGCTTCGTGTGCACAGAGACTCGGCAACGCCGCTCACCGATGCCAAGGCATTCATGTTCTGCCATTGCAAGCAGTGCGATGAGTTTGACAGGTGTTGTCAGGACATGGACAGCGATCTGCGGTTTGCATACACTGATGTGCGTCGTCTATGCTCTTATCCATCCCCACTTCCTCTGCCGACTAGGAATTACTCACCCCGGGCACCAGGGTCTCTTCAACTTCACGTACGAGCCCGACGACGTTGTCGTCGAGTGCAATCCTGTATGTCGTCTGCTTGTCTTTCATCCACATCACTCTAACATAGATATAGTACTCCGGCTAAGTCAACTTGTTTCGACACAGAATCGGCTAAGTATGAAAGAATACAAATTGCGGCGGAATCCGAAAGTCGCTGGACGTATTTGCAGCAGGATGCGCACCAACGTGCGAAAACAAGAAAAAGCCTGACACTCAACCCCATCTTATAATTACTACGATCTGGTGATGGAGGAGATCGAAAGTTTCTTGCAGACTGCGAACACCCACGCTTCGGGGCTCAGGGACTTTCTTGGCGTGCTGTAGCGGAATCTTTAACATCATTGAGCCGCACAATTGTCGCGGTTCAAGGAACCCACAGTGCCGAAATTGTACGAGATCGACGTCATCGAACCACAGATATGGGAATGTTGTGTTTGGAAGGACATTGTTTAGCTTTTCCGACTCTGAGCATTAACGCCCGACGAATAAATTTGTAGCCAGTGTCAGTGAGCACGATGGTCAATAAGGAGGGAGCGCGATTCGAGATCGTCATTTTGATATCGTCACTGACAACAGACATCGTGATCGGAAGGGCAACGCAGTGATGTCCGTAGGGTCAGGGTTGCGAGATTCGTAGGTTCGGAGCAAGGCTGCCTGCGGTCCGGCAATACGCAAGCTCTCACGTCTTAACCTTGTCCGAGTGGTAGCTACGTAGCATTATAGTATTAGCCTCAAAACAACCCTCCTCTTTTTGTGTTCCTCAATTGAAAATGCGTCGCGCGCCAACCATTGATTGATATTTTCCAGAAATTACTCTCCCATTGTCGTGCCATTGATTCCTTATGTTTTCGGTGATCAAATTACCCTAGGTGCACCCGAGATAAGGTGAACGTTGAAACTCGTCCAGATTAGGGCGTGGGTAGTATGGTCCCGAAGACCAACTGAGCGCGAAAGCCCGGATAGACTGGCATGCTTCGCGATGACCACTATGCTATGCTTCCAGTTGATTTTCTGGCAGACCAAAGAGCAATAGTAGACCTGTTTACAGTGAGAGCAATGTCTGAATATAGTCTTTTCCCGGATTACACCACACTGATACACTCTATCTCTAAATTTACCAATGGAGACCAGAGTACCAGTGCGTGCTGGATCAGACGGGAACCGATTCACTACTGGGTTTGAAATGGCTCTATGATGGAACACTTGTTGAAGTATTCATATGAGATGAAACCCGCTCAATGTGAATTAGTGTAGTTCTCTGATAAGTGTGTGAAGTTCGAACATCAACCCCAAAATCAACCGGTCTCACCCAGATGCCTGAAATAGACCTATGTGGTGGAAAGGGTGAAATTTGAATGAATCTCGTATTTGAAAAGTGCCCTCATTCTGAACAGTCCGGGAATATGGGAGTGTTTGATGCATGATGCCACCATTAAATAGTACAATATCTTGTATCTGAAACGATGTGCGGCTTAGAAAATGGCAGGTCACGCCTTTCAAAATGTCGACAATAAAAAGGCAATGGGGCCATGCGGTTCAAAATGCAAACCAGCCATTGTGCTCTGGAAAGAGCAATAATGCTTCCGAGCGCGATCTGAATGGCTGTAAATGTTTGCAGTGATCAGGGCTATCTATTCCCAGGACGTGCGGCTTAGAAAATAAATAGCAGTCCCGCGTTTCAAAATGTTGCCGATTAAAAAGGCAATGGGTCACGCGGTTCAAAATGCAAACCAGCCATTGCGCTCTGGAAAGAGTAATAATGCCTCCGAGCGCGATCTGATTGGCTGTAAATGTTCGCAGTGATCAGGGCTATTCATTCCTGGGACGCACGGATTAGAAAATGGCTCTCGATTGTCGGGACAATTGTGGGGAAATTAATGTCGAAATTGTCATAGGCATATCCAACAAGGAGAGATTGGCCCATTGCACGTAAAGTGTCGGCGGTTTCGGCGGATAATGAGTGGATGGCACGGTTAATGGCAGAGGGGGGAAATTGATATTCCCATGTGTGCGAGGGCTTGAATAACCTTCTCGGGTGTGTTTGTAGAGTGCAGAAAAATTCCGAAAATGCTTTCGAGTGCATTGCATTTGGAATTGCGACTCTGCATCATGATACTGATCATTACAGCGGTTTTCTATAGCAGTTGAGACGCAAGAATGCCGAAATGAGGAGAGGACAAACAATATTTCTTATCGTCTCGCGACGTTTCTCATCAAATTCATCGGCGTCACTGAGATCCTCCATATTTTGATCTCCCTCGATATCAATCTCGTCCCGCGAAAGCAAGATCTGGAGCAAATTCCACAGATCCGGAGCCAATTCCTTCATGTCAGCCGCCATCTGCTCTATTTTGAAGTCCTCGAGGTCTGCCGCTGAGGCATTTTGTGCATTGAAATGCCATTCATCGTTTGCCGTCAGAACTTTGATAGATTCTTTAGTCTTTTTTTGAATTTCTTTGCGGGCCCATGCATAAGTAGATTTTGAGGATCGCGTGTTTTTGTAGAAGGCGTCGATGATTTGTGTGGTGTTATCGATGAGGCTAACAGTACAAGGATGGTTTTGGAGGGAGTCTCTCTCGAGAAGGGTAACAACGAAGTCTGAGGCCGTGACCTTCTCCTGGTCAAGAACACTGGCTATCCGGTCGACGATAGTCTTGAAGTGTAAGTCAACATCGATAAAGAAAGGCGGCGCCGCAACCCCTGACCAAATGTGGAAGTGATGGCAGCGCCGCTAAGCGGGTGGCTATGTTGTTTACAGCTGTTAAACGCCAGCCGCCTTGGAGGGGTTGGGGGCCTTTGAAGTTCGGAAGCAGTTGTCTCGCTTATCAAGAATTCGTAAATCTGTATTAGTGATGCATACTCAAGTAAGGAGGGATGGAGGACTAAAACTCATACAACTCAGATTTCACTTTGAATATCGCCACTCTGTCTTCCCCAACCCTGGAAGTGTGGCTGGGTAGGAGACCCCGTGGAGTTTGGCCAAGTTGTCGGGATTGGAAGCAGGTCTGACCAGCTGAGCCGAAATTTATCGGGATTTACGAACAGGCCTCGCGCCGATTTGGGCAGTCTCCTGGCTTAGTGGTTGGCGCTCGTATATATTGTTTATGTCATTTTTGTGAGGTCACCGTTTCAATCCTCGCACTGGCGCTTTTTTTTTTTTGCAAATTTATCATACGATGCTTTGTAATTTGTACGTCCATGCTATTTTTCGTGGCTGATCCGACGATTTTCGCGCCCGTCCTCAAACTATAGATTCGAGAAGCACGCAAGCTATGGCGGCCAGAGAGGCAATCGACCTCTCCGAGTTCAATCCCGAACTATTCATAGGCCTTCGCAAAACTTTCCTTCGGGCGACGGAGATGATATTGAAGCACGGGGAGCGCGGGAGGCTCTGGCTGCGGTCCTAGCGGTTCCCAAAGATATCCATCACATTCCTGAACCCGCAGTAGACTTTTGCGATATAAGCGGCCCCGTTTCCCTTCGTTCAGACTGGAGACCTTTCCCCCACTTCTTTCGAGCTGCAAAATTATTCTTCTACCGCGAGGGCCAGACCCCTCGGTCTTTTTTTCTGGGCGCCGTGACCCGTGACCGAGACCAAAATTCGTCGTCGCACAGGGTTACGTGACTGCCGAATTGAATGAAATTATACAGTAGTCAAAATTCTCGCTCCTATTTTTCCCGAGCTCCGGTGTGCGCGATCTGGATGAAACTATTCCACGACCATATATAAAGCAAGTAAGGAGGGTAGGGTTTTAGGTAAAATATTCATTTCAGAAGAATCACTGTGGTAGCTCGTGGCTTGCGGTAGTCACGATGTGATGGATGGCACTGTATGGCTGTGTGGAAGCCCAGGGACGTGGTACACGTCATTGCCATATGCTAGTCTGGCTCGAAGGAGGTTTGAACCTCAATGAGATCAAACAACGTGTCCTGGCGACTGTACCCCAGAATGGCATTTTGAGTCACATGCTTCGCAATGCCATTTTAAACCATGTGCATCACTATTAAATGATTCAATTCACATTTTGAATGGTATTTGAGTCACCTGCTTTGAAATGCCATTTAAACCCTGTTGCACAATATGGGCGAGATTATCTTACTCCTTCAATTGCCAATAGGTCTGTGGCGGCGGTGGAGGTGGAACCTCGCAACTTGGCCCTCTTCGCAACTTCCCAGTCGATCTGGGACGCAAACGGGCCCACGGATTGTCTGCACTCGGCGGAATAAGGTCGGAGTACCCGGTATATGGAGGAGTTTCTGTGCGGAGGGCTTCTCCGGCCCGTCCACCGAATGAGGTGATGTGTGGTGCGAGAATGAAGCGCTCTTCGACGGGGATCTCTCGAGCCTGATGCGCTGCATCTCCCGGGAATGGGGCCGGCTCATTTACGGGCGAGTCCATGTGAGCATCGGAATCTGGTTGCGCAGGTCGTTCCCAACCAGGCGCCGGCTCATCTTCATCATCAGAGTCGTCAACATTGACAAGCCCGGGTATATCGTCGTCGTCTGAATGGGGTGGGTCGAAGTTATTGGCCAGATCATCGGCTTTCGGAGGCGCCGTCGAGGGC
Source organism: Mycena olivaceomarginata (assembly GCA_029378375.1). Taxonomy (NCBI): domain Eukaryota; kingdom Fungi; phylum Basidiomycota; class Agaricomycetes; order Agaricales; family Mycenaceae; genus Mycena; species Mycena olivaceomarginata. The sequence goes on from JARKIC010002499.1 coordinate 53,932, forward strand.
GACGTCGTCGATGTCATGTGTGCGGCTGGCGGTGCAGTAGGTGGCGTGAGCGCGGGCGGCGGCGGGGCATCCAGGGAAGGAGGAGAACGCGCAACGGGAGGCGCGGTAGCAGATGGAGGCTGCACGCGACGCGGAGATTCGGGGCTGGCTGTGGATACTGTAGTGTTTCAACCAAAGGTTCAGGTGACGGGTGACACGGGCCCTGTGAATGAACAATTTTGGTCTTGGTGACAATGACGAGAGTGTTGATTAGCCGTACGCCAGAACCAGACCTTTTAACTGAATCAATATTCCAGAGCATCTAGTGTACACAAAGTCACCTAGACACAACCCTTCTCTCGTACGACGGATATCTAGCGTGTATTACTAATTTTTTGGATATGGTATTGCGACCCCCAATTTTTGGTCCGTCCTAAAATTCCCTTCAGGTGTCCGTGAGAGGCGGAGAATTTTCCTCTCCAAACCTGTGGTTCCTCAATTCCCACAGCTCTTCTCATGGTAGTCACGTGAGCGCAAACGTGGCGTCAACGTTGCCAGAACTTTCACCTTGCTGTGAAATATGCCATTAAGGCGGGCACCGATTAACAGGTGCGGCACTTTAGCGGTGTTGCACAACAACTCAATTCTTCGAACCTTCTAGACGTAGCCCACTCTCTCGAGCAACACTGCGCAGTCTGCGCGGCAACGGCGCTGCACAGTCCAGCCGCACCCGGACCCCACTGGCAGCTCTGATTGGAATCGACGCGCCCACTCAATCTCTGAGCGATCCAACTTCGGAGCCCACTGCCCCAGTTCCCGATTTCCAACAGGATTTGATTGCCGTTGCGAATGTCGCGTTTTGCGTTATCATCCGTCACTCCTACCTATTGACCTTTGTGTTCTCAGGGCTTGAATCCTTGTCTAGCATTGAACGGTCCCAATTCTTGTATCGAGTCTTGCGCGACTTCGGGTATCTGGACGAAAGGCCGTTCGGTCGCATCTTCAAAAATATGGTGGAGTTCTACAGGCAATTGCAGTTCCGATGTTCAGGTGTATCAGGCACCAATCCAATTACCTGGGAGAATCAATCCGTGACCCAAGATTTTATTGCGGACATGAGGGCCGTCGAGCACTGTTAGTTGTTGAATCGAGAGTTACAATTACCGCGTCGATAGGCTGATGAAATGTTTCTCCGGACTTTCTTAGGGCTGGCCACTCTATCAAAAGAAGAATACCTCGAATGCTTAATTTTCCTTCTCCAGGAGGGTTACGGGTCTCCAGAGGCCCGACTCTTTTTTACCATCTTAGAACTGGATGAAGCAGGCAAGCATGGTGCATTCACTCCGGAAGGATCGAAAGTGCTGAGTAACATTCACAGTGTTGACGGTTGAGGATGTAGCTCAGTTTTTTCTGGCCCAGAAGCTGGCCTCAGCCTATATTCTCTCATGGGACATCATTTCCGCGACCGAACTCATATCCAACGCCTTCTCTTAGTCAGACTCCACAAGGTTTATGATAGTAGTATACAAGACATGCTGTTCCCATATTCCGCGAGTTTGGGGATTCTGGAACCGCGCCAATTGAAATGCTGGTGGGAGGGTTGGGGGCCCGGTACGTACTGTTTGTGTTCATGTTAGGCAATATTCTGACAATGAGACTAGCAACGTACCTATTGAACCTCTTCACACATATAAATTTCAAGAAGTACAAAACTACAGCTACACTAAGAGACCATACGAAGGTTGCTCTATCATCAATCCACATGGGAGGACATCCGTGCTTGCTAACCTCACTTGGTCTCAACAAGTTGTTCAACATGTCGCCTTCATGTGTGTGCCATGTGTCCACCATGCGGCGGTGTAGCTTAGCTTGTCGTCGTAGATCACACGTGATACATTCCTGGCTTTCCGAGAACGTCTACATCGCGAGTGCCCCGAGCCTCTGTGAGCGTCTTCAACGTGGTGACGAGAGTGGTTCGAGTACGTGCCCAGCCGCCATTCCGCCATCCTAGCCCACCGCTGTATCCAGCGAGACCCATGACCTGGTTAAATTGAGAGAGAAGTGATGATGGGGATTGCATGGTGGCGGCAGGCTGCGCCGAATGATCGCGCTATTAAAGCCGAAACAACGACCAAACATATGAGGCTCGAGTGCGTGGATTTCAACTTGGAATGGGACAATATTTCAGAATTATTCGAGCTTCATGGTGGCTTTATACTGCGCTTCAGCTGCTGAACAAATAAGCAAGGTTGTGGGATTTTCCGAAAGTGTGGGAAACGGATTAGCCCAAAGCGGACTTGAAAGGCTTCGGACACACGCAATTTGATAGAGAGGGTAACATACGATACGAGAACCAGAAGCTGAAGGCACATGTATCATCTTTGCCACACTCTCTTGTAGCAAATCGAGAGTGTTTTCGACCGCTTTTTTGGTGTGCTCTTGGACTTGGCACCAGTGCTTGTAATTTTTTCGGGTGATACATTCACCCAGCAGATCGGTCTTTTCCACGGTGTGATACTCTGGTCGTACCTACGTATATACGTCCCCCAATCTTCCTCGTTTCTATTCTTCACCCATTCAAGTCCATCTGGATAGTCATCCAGATCCACATCCAGCTCTGATTTCTTCCAACCCTGCCATGCGAAATGCGGATACCCAGCCATACTGGAATCGAAGTCATTCTCCTGATGGCCTACTCGTTTGAAAAGACCATGCCAAATTGAACATTGCAGCTTTCGCTCGCTACCCCGCTCCTCCCCCCGCTGCAAGCGCGCATTGCGCTTTCGTCCTTGTCCTTGTCCCGTCCTGTGCCTCTGGTATTCTTCCCCTTGTGCCCGCTCTCGCGCTTGAGTCCATGATGCGCGATCCGTGACTCTATTCCTTCTCCTCCTCTCGACCCCGCTCCTGCCGCTCCTGCGCTCCTCGCCCGTCGCCCCCTCTACACCGGTGGAGCGCGATCGAAACGAGTCGAATGAAATACCGCCGCGAATCTATATACATTCATTCAATTTTCAACCCCCGCGTGGATCTGGGTCTGGCTTGAGGGGAGGGGGCCGGGGGGGGGGGATTTATTATACTTGAGTGGTCCAAATGTCTGAATGCCAGCTCAGGCAGGCAAGCTTGCAAGCCGTCTGAGTGAGAGGCGAGGAAGCAGAGGAGAGATCAGACTGGACTTCGAGCATCTAATCGTGTAGATTAGATGCCATCAGATCAGCCCAGCCGCTATTCGGCTCTACTTCCACCTCTTCGTGTACCACTGGACGTCCCTTTCCTCGGGCCTTCACGCACCTTTTTGATCCCACGGACCCTGCTCGTTGTCGCGCGCATCCTGCGCTCTCATTCCTGCTCTAGTCTCTCGCAGACAGACGCTTCAACAGTTTTGATCTCGTACCTCGATTTGTTGAAGTCCGTTATTAAGCGCGGGGGTCCGATCAGGGTAGGATCTTGTTATATAATCTGCACAGCCACATATGTTATATCTCATTTCTCCGCCATGTACTGCATGTTTTGGGGTGATTTTAAGTTCGGATAGACTCTAGACACCTGTTTACACCATATTGCTGACTCAAAATTTTCGTTAACACACCAGAATCCACTGGATAAAATCCCCAATTATCTCATTGATTCTCACATGACTTTCAGCCACCAAGCTCAAATGGCACGGAAAAGCTCAAATAAATTCGAGAACTTGAGAGGGGTTTGATAAAGAATATTAGATCCTAAAACGCGTGAATTCCATCTATAGTGCTGCCCTCGTCGCGGTTTAAGGAGGAAGTGGCTGTGTAGATTATGTAACAAGCTTCTACCCTGATCGGACCCCCGCGCTTAAAAACGGCCTCTGCAGCGTTCCGAGCACTCCAGAAGATGTAGCAGGAAATGAGCCCGCCGAGGCGGGCCCCAAATAGATAGAGGTCGGAGGTAGAAGCTATACAATATTGTAATACCGGAAACGAATAGTAGACGAATCCATAACACACGAGTCCATTGATAAAAAGTGAGTAGAGTAAAAGAATTATAAAATGAAGTACAGGGAGAGGAGGGTGGGTGAAGAAATATACAGGCGAGGAAAGCCTGATACAATATCAGTCCTCGCTTCGTTCTCAGTCAATCACGGCGGCGCCGCTTACTATAGCCAAGATTTGCTTCGCGAATTCACAGTGGGCGAAGCCACGGATTGAACAGCAAAGTCTTGGAGAACAAGCAAGAAGAAATGAGGGACAGAAAAAACGGCAGGAGCGCGGAGCGCGTACCTTTGTGCTAGATGGTAAAGGCGAAGCCCGATAGCACAAGGAAAATCAACTGCGAGCTATTTAACCTCTGACTTAGCCTCCACTAAATCAATAGCACTGAGTCAGAGAGCTCGTAGTCAGGGGTTCGGCGATGCCAAATGATTGATGGGAGCGGCTTCGCACTGAAACAGAGCGCTCGTAGTCAGGGGTTCGGCGAGGCCAAATGATTGATGGGAGCGGCGAAGCCGCTATTCGCGTGTCAGGTGGGCTCAGCCTCCGCTAAATCAATAGCACGGAGACAGAGAGCTCGTAGTCAGGGATTAAGCGAGGCCAAATGATTGATGGGAGCGGCAAGCCGCTATTCGCGTGTCGGGTGGGCGCAGAGGCCTCCGAAAAACTCCCTACCCATGGAATCCATTTTACTCCAACCTCTGCAGCATTCCGAGCACTCCAGAAGATGTAGCAGGAACACGAGCCCGCCGAGGCGGGCCCCAAATAGATAGAGGTCGGAGGTAGAAGCTATAGAAAGCTGTAAATGTTGTTGAGGGGAGGTGGTGGTCGAAAGGATGGATGCGACGAGCTAAAGATGGATTAGAGACGGAGCCTCAATGCTGCAAGCTGTGTGCTCCGCTCGGATGGTGGGGTTGTCCCGAATGTATATCTTCCATGCAGAGGAAGACCAACGGCCAATCGCTTGAATGACGTTCTCACTCAAGCCGAGGCTGGCAATAAATGTCGCTGCCCCAGCACGAGGTGAGTGGCCGCCGTAATCTCGGGACAGCAGTGTGGAAGAACTTCTTGGTCAACCAGGAACGATGTGGGAATTGAGCCGTCTTCCCGCAGGAAAAGGGCAGCGCGAGCGCCGTGGAGTGCGTCCCGTTTGCCCCGCATATTCGCGCAGGATGGGAAACGGGGTCAGCGATTTCTTGCTCCGTGAATAACACATCCGTACCACGATAGAACGGGTCACCCTTATGATAGGGGAGATGGTACTGTGCACACTTGTTTAACGAAGGTCAACGAAGCACGCTTGATGATCTTCAGCCAGTCAAAGAGCGACTTGTCGTTCTTGATGACCAGTTCCCCGAACGATGGCAGCCGTAGAAACAGCAAGAGAGTAGTACAGCGAACAGGAAGTCGTCGTACAACCTGCTGCAGATCGCCAACTGTAGGAACGCGTCGAGATGCAAGGGCCGCAACGGAAGTTTTCGATGGACAGGATCCGCGCGCGCCTTCTTGGACCCGCGGATGGTAGCTTGGACCACCGGATCTCCGCGCACCTCGTCCCAT